>LPNX010554834.1:1051-133884 GCA_001517045.1 Pseudotsuga menziesii | reverse complement strand
TATAGGAAGGGCTCTACGGTTAGGAGAACAGCTCGGGAGACAAATAGTGCGAGACGTAGATGAGAAGATAAAGCAAAGGCTTTGTTTTTTAAAGTTTTCTAAAATATTTTTTAAAGTTTTAAAGTCTTAAGATCGTGATCATGATTGTTGATGAAATAGACTAGGACTCAACTACTCTGGTAGGACATAGTCATATCTTCTCAATTATGGTGAAGCCAAAACAAGCAGGTTCGGATGCTCACACAGACTCTCACACACCGAAAAGCACCGAGCACGTCCTTTCAAGCAAGAAGGCAGGCAGAGTTATGATTTCTAATAATACCAGTGAAAGAAAGTGCTCAGGAGCTAAAGCCAAAAAACAGGCAGCAGCACTAATAGTTGGAAGAGATATTTCGATAGCGGAGGTACCTGATTATTTATCATTTGCATTGGTAGGAAGGTTCTGCGGGAAATCAGTTGGCGAGACAGCTCTATGCAAGTAGATGGAAGAACATTGGAGTCCTCTTCTGCGGAATCTCCCCATGTTCCATATCTTTTCCAGGGGATGGATCCTGTTTTGAGTAATGACAGAGACAGACAGACAGACATTACTAGAGAACAATTGGCCTATATGAAGAAATTCATCTAGAGATGCATGGGATTCTATGGCGGTAGAAGCTTGACTATTGGAAAATTCCTTTCTGTTGCTTCATTTACAGACAAGTTGGTCACATAGCGAAGGACTACACAACTTCGGAAGAAAGGAATACTCAGTCCAAGAACAAGGCGAAAGGAACTGCTCAGAACAAGAGAAGATGCGAAACTCAGTTAAAAGACAGTGCTAAGGAACCCAATTCGTCAGAAGGAAGCTTATGTGCGACCCCAGGTAAGAAGGCTCTCAGCCTTGAAATTAATTCTCCTGTCATTTTCGCGACATCAAGGGGATGTGGACAGTCCCCTGCGAAGAATTTGATGCTGTCGAAAAGTTTCATAAAAAACCCGGAACTGGAAACCACAATGGTGGACATTATTCAAGAGCTCTCAGGAAGCCTAAGCCCCAAGAACCCTACACTTGCTATAACTCTAACATAGCAAGTCATGAACAATCTCCCTCGGAGAGAAATGTCGTGCAGACTGGAAGGAAGGTGGCGTCCCCTATGAAGAAAATTACGTCGAGCTTGTTGCAGGAGAAAACATTTGTCATGCATTCGGGGTGTAAGGAGACGACACCGGTTAGGAAAGAAACTTGTAAAAAGGTGGCGTCCCCCAAAGAGCCTCCTTCATGGATTAAACACAAAATTTACAACACACGGTCAAAGGGGGCGGTTGATAGAGACCAAGTGTCGTTCGGAGGTTTAGCATCAAACAAAGTGGCCAAGGTCATGTTAGGGAGAAAGTCACATATAGCAAAAGTGAAATCCCAGGTTGAGGTGGAAGTGAAGAATGGAAAACCGGCAACAATTGGTAGGGCCCTTAGAGCAGGACATGCTTAGGCTAGGGTTCCATGATGCTAGTCCTCTCCTTCAATGATAGGGGGTTGGGGAGCCCCCCCAAACTAAAGGCTCTCAAAAGAATGGTTGTCATTCTAAAACCTACAATCATATTCATCCAAGAAACTATGATGGAGGGAGAAAAAGCTAAGGAAGTGTTGGAGGCCTGGCTAAAGGGCTGGAATTGTGGATACATAAGTTCAGACGGACATTCGGGGGGACTGATATCATCTTGGAACCAGGATTTTGAGGAAATGCAGGAGGAAAAACACAGTATGGTGTTGAAAACAGTTCTTAAAGAGAAAGCCTCTGGGATTTCCTTTGCAATGTATAATGTTTATAGACCATATCAAGACCAGAAAGGGTTTTGGGAAGCTTTCTTCAACTCAGGACTGATGGAGACAAGGAACGTTATTATAGGAGGGGACTTGAATCTAACCCTAACTGAAAAGGAAAATTGGGGAATTTCATCCCGTCGGGACGGTCTGAGCTCATACTTTGCTAACCTCTTCGAATCCAAGGAGTTGGTTGATATCCAACCGCTAAAGCTAACACCAACATGGAGAAACAACAGAAGCGGGGATTAGGCCATCTTTAAAAGGCTAGATAGATTTATGCTCTTAGAAAATATTCTTTCAGGGTCTTTAATAATTAGAACATGGGTTGAAGTTGGGGGTCTGTCGGACCATCTCCTAGTTCTTCTACAAATTCAAAACCCTGAAATTAAACCAGTGACCCCTTTTAAATTTAATCCAGCATGGTTATTAGAGGAGGATTGTCGGAAGATGATAGGAGATTCTTGGAATCACCTGGAGGCAAACCCTAATGTATCTTACATGAAGCAACTAGTGGAAAACCTTAACAAAATAAAGAAGGTTTCAAAACCTTGGGCTAAGGCTTACAATGAAAATCAACAGAAACAACTCAAAGAAGTTGAAAGTTCCCTAAAAAGGATCTATGAACAGAATAACTCGGGAATTTTTACAGAAGAAGAATTAAAGGAAGTTAAGGAAAAGGAGTTAAAAAGAGAAGAACTTATGGCCAAGGAGGAGCAATTTCTAAGGCTAAAAAGCATAGCAATATGGATAAAATAAGGAGACAACAATACCAAATTCTTTCATAATTTCGCCAATAAAAGAAGGAACCAGAACACGATCTCGACTATAAAAGGCATGAATGGGGAAATGGTCAGCTTTTTTAAGGAAAAAGCTGAGGCTGGGGAGGGGTTTTTTAAAAACCTCTTCAAGGAACCAGGAGGGTGCAATATTCAAGAAATCCTGGAGGTCGTTAATCTATTCCCTAGAATGATAGATGAAGGAATGAATAATCTCCTGAAGGAGGAAGTCATTGAGGATGAACTGGAGAAGGTTGTGTACTCCTGTCAAAAAGGAAAAATCCCAGGACCGGATGGGCTAACAATTGAATTTTTCCAGGGGTTTTATGACCTAGTGAAAGAAGATTTATTGAAAGCAGTGCAAGAGTCTCAAAGGATTGGGAAGGTGTTAGGAGCCCTGAACTCCACATTCTTGGCTCTCATCCCTAAGAAACAGAATCCTTCCTCCTTTGAGGACTTTAGGCCAATCTCTTGCTACAATGTAGACTACAAATTAATAGAAAAGATTATAGCCCAAAGGCTAAAGCCAATTTTAAGCGAATTCATAACCAAGGAGCAGTTTGGTTTCCTGTTTAATAGGAAAATTCATGATGCAGTGTCCCTTGCACAAGAAGCAATGCATACCTTTAAACTGGACAAAAGAACAGCCTTCGCATTAAAATTGGACCTCTCAAAAGCTTATGACAGGGTGAATTGGACCTTTTTTTAATACTGGTAATGATATAGATAAGGCTGGACCTGGCGATAGTCAACTGGATAATGGGATGTGTACAATCAACATCCTTTGCTGTTTTGATTAATGGATCCCCCTCTAACTTCTTCAGGGCTTCAAGAGGTCTCTGGAAAGGGTGCCCTCTTTCCCCTTTTCTCTTCCTAATAATAGCAGATTCCCGAAGCAGAATTATCCATCATGCAAAAAGGGAAGGCTCCTTCAAAGGAATAAGGATCAACAACACAGTAGAATTATCACACATCCTATTTGTAGATGATGTGGTAATGTTGGGAGAACTTTACCTAAGGGAACCTAAAGGAAGCAGAGAAGATCCTAGATTTATACAAGAAAGCCACAGGCATGCACATCAATATGGAAAAGTTTATTCTCTCAGAAAATGGTTTAACAAAAGGCATGAAAGAAAGGATTAGGGTTGTATCCCTTTATATTTTAAAACCAATGCATGAAGGCTTCAAGTATCTAGGGTTTGTACTTAAGCCCAATGCCTACTCTTTCAAAGATTGGATGTGGCTGTATAAAAAGATTGAGCGCAGAATTGGTTGTTGGACTTACAAATCCTTGTCTAGGGGAGGAAGGCTGGTACTGCTTAAGGCAGTTCTTCAGAGTATCCCGGTATATTGGCCACAATTGCTTACATCCCAGAGGGAATCTTATAGAAACTCAGGAAAAAATTCTTCTCCTTCTTATGGTCTGCAAAGAGACATTTGGAAGGAGTCCCCCTAGCTAAATGGCAATTGATTGCTAGCCCGAAAGAACTAGGGGGTGGGGGATAAAAAATCTCTTTCTGTTTTGCCAATCCCTGGAAGCAAAACTCTATGGCACCTAATCAAGAATCCATACTCCCTATGGGGTAAGGTATTATTATCCAAATATTGCACAAATGGGTCCATAGGGTGGAAAGCACTCATTTTAGCTTTCCCCCATGTAGGAAACTCGCTGGCCTGGCTGGTGGGGAATGGAAGAGAGATCAAGGTTGGAGAAGATCCTTGGTCAGGGGCAGGGGGAGATTCAAACTCTCAGAAGACCTAATCACAAAATTACGAAGCTCTTGGATCCACACCCTAAACCAAGCTTGTGTAACAACTCCACAAAGGATAACACTATGGAAGAGCTCAGATGATTTAGGACTAGAGGAAGGACTAAGGGAGGAATACGTTTCTCTGCTCAAATCCAACTTTATTCTTTTAGAAGAGGAGGGGATAGACAAGCTAGTATGGACTAAAAACCCAGCCAATGGGGAATTCACGACTAAATTGAGCTACAAAACTTGGGCATGGGAGAAGCACCAAGGAGTGAAGGAGACTTGGTGGAAGCAAATTTGGAAATCCGAAGGACCCTTAAAGGCAAAAATTACCTTATGGTTGACCCTCAACAATAAACTTCTAACTTGGGATAACTTACAGAAAAGAGGTTGGAAGCTTCTAACTTAATCTCTGTTAAATGAGAAAAATATATCTCATTTGTTTAATCTCTGTCATTATGTAGACACAGTGTGGAAGACAGCTTGCAGAGAATTTAAAGTCCAAGGAGCGTCCAGGATTTCTCTGGAAAACAAAGTAAAAGCTTGGTGGACAGAAAAATCGTAACGTCTCTACAGTGCTTACCCATATCTTTTTTCCTTTGGAATATGGTGGGCCAGAAACATGGTCATTTTCAATAACAAATTAATTCCACCTGAAAGTAACGTTAGCCCTTGTGATACAGTGGGCTAGAGAATACAAAGCCCAAGAAAAAGAGCCAAAGGTCAGAGTACTAGTTCCTCCAGAAATCAACAAAGGAATTCCATGGGATTATTTTGATGGTGCAAGTCAAGGGGATCCCCCATTGGGAGGTTCAAGAGGAGTACTATATCTCTCAGGGTTCCATAAGATTCAAGCAAAATTTGCACCTGGGCACTGTACAAACAACAAGGTCGAACTTGCAGCTTTACACATGGTCCTGGAATTAGCAATAAAAAAAAATATATCACAACTACAAGTCTTTGGGGACTCAAAGATGGCAGTCGATTGGGTCAATAAAAAGATCCATATCAACGTCCCACACCTACAGCAGCTACTGAATGCAATAAGAATACTGCTAGAATCATTCTCTAACCTCATGATATCTCACATCTACAGGGAGTTGAACACGGAAGCTGACAGACTGTCCAAGCTAGCACTCCTATTGGAGCCAGGCAAGCTGGAATCAGAGGAAACTTCAGAGAATTAAATTCAAAATGTTAACAGAAGATGTATAAAGGACTAAGGACATAAACAACACAGACTGTTCTATAACAGGGTGATTTTTTGCAATTTTGTAAATTATGTCGATATGTATGATGAGAGAAGATTTTGAGTCTTCAGTAATGAAAGTTCTTCAGGGACAATTCACGACCATTCTTTATTTAGAATGGCAGATATTTTCCATTTGAAATATATATATATATATATATATAAGAACCAATAATTTGTAACAATCATTTCAAAAAATAAACATTATAAAAATGATAATAACATGATAATAACAAACAACAATAATAATTAAACATTATAAAACAACAAACATGATAATAACAATAATAATAATTAAACATTATAAAACAACAAACATGATAATAACAAGCATGGTAGATAATAATATTTTATTCATAAAATTAAATTAGATGTTTGGTCATTTATGAGATACCAAACATCTAATTTTATCCATAAATGCTTGGTTATTTATCTCTATCACCTATGGACCTCTAACTCCTTTCACAAGACCTAAGTTGATATGTATGGACCTCTAACTCCTTTCACAAGACCTAAGTTGATATGTATAGAGATAAGCGCATCACAACTTTCTAACTCCTTTCACAAGATTTAAGTCCATCTATAGACCTCTAACTCCTTTCACAAGACCTAAGTTGATATGTATAGAGATAAGTGTATCACAACTTTCTAACTCCTTTCACAAGACTTAAGTCCATAGGTATAGATATAAATGTATCACAACTTTGATTATGATAATATCCACTACATAATTAATGTAATCATATCCACTATATAATGTGATCGTATTTACTATATAATTATAATGTGTTTTCGTTTAATAGTGAAGATAGTTATTATTGATTATTATTGTGATGTGTTTGAGAGAACTATATCACTTAAATTATTTATTAATGATTTATAAGGAGATAGACTTTTCTTATGTCCACAAACTCTTAACCAATTAGTATAGTTACATAATCTGTGGTTGGTGCACATTGTTATCACTCGTTTTATCTATGCATTAGCTACGTACAATCTAGAAAAAACATAAATGCTAGTTCACCTCAAATTCTAAAATATAAACACATATCTATGTAATAAACACCTATTAATATAAAAATTATTTTAAATCTTATTACAAAACCAAAAAACAATCTCAACTTATAAAATTTATAATTTATAATGCAACATTTTTTCAATTTACAATTTAATATCATTCCAATATACAATCCCCATATAGGGGAGAATCCATGTAGGAAAATGTTATTTGCCATATTTGTTCAATTTACAATTTAAGATAGATCCACTATACAATTCCCATATAGGAAGAATCATGTAAAACGTCATACCCAATATACAATCCCTATATAGGGGAGAATCCATGTGGAAAAATGTTATTCGCCTACGATTTAATATCAAACCCAATAAACATAAAATGCTATTCGCTATATTTTGTCAATTATACAATTTAATATCAAACCCAATATACAATCCCCATATAGGGGAGAGTCTATGTGGGAAAATGTTATTCCATTTTACTTTGCCATACTTGGTTGTTATAAAGTTGAGCATTTTAGTTTTCTTTATTTGAAAGAAAAGGCCTTTTCTAGGCTGTATGTGTTATGTCATTATTTCGGAAATATGGAAAAGTAGGAATAACTATAAGCCGATTTTTGAAAATATCTATGGTAGTGTTATTTTTATTGAGTAGTGTTGTTTTTAAAGAATTTTCTGTTAAAAATACTTTTGGATTCAAGTCATATTATTAGAATTTATGTTTTTTTTTCTCCATGGATTGTTTGTTGGGGTATTTTGACGGATCTTCTCAATAAGATTCTTCGCTTTGCGGGGCTGGGGCTATCTTCATTTTGGATAATTCTAGCTATTGTAAGCTCTAGATGAGATGTGGTTCAGGCACTAATATAAAGGGTGAACTTCTCTCTTTGTGGCTTCTCCTTAATTTTTCGCTCAGTCTTGGTCTTGATAGCATCTCTGTATATGGCGAGTTGAAGTTTATTATAGATTGGGTTGTGGAGGTTCATGACATCAATATTTTGTATCAATCGGCTTGGTTGAAACATACTCGGTTGATGATCCGTCGTTTCAAAAGTATTTCTTTTGCTCATATTTTTCGAGAACATAATCACATGGCAGACAGTCTTTCTAAGAAGGCCCTTTAAGCGGTGGAGGGGTCTAATTTCTTTGAACTTTGGCATTGCGGCTCCCTCTCTTATGAAGGGAGCTGTCAGAATTTTTTTGTCTTGAGCTTTGGTCCTCTTTGGATTGATCTTGGTGGCTCGTTTTTCGAGGTCGTTTAGTCCTTTGTGTTAGATGTTTTTTGCTTATGGGTTGGTCTATATATTTTGGACTATGGTTTTTCGTCTCTTCTTGTGTCTATCAATTCTTCTTTTGGACTTTGGTTCTCTCTTTGAACCATTTTTTTTATTTTTAACCACCTGTTATTATACTTCAATAAAATAATTGTTTTTTTTGGAAAAATACAAATAAAAATAAATTGACCATGTATTGGGGTTCTTTTGGAGGTGGGGTGCTTAGGCTGTGGGTTGTGGCAGTGCCCACCTTGGATCCAACAACGACAAGGGGTAGTCATGACACCCTCGGTATCCTATACACATAATATGAAAGAAAAAGTTGACCATGTATTGAAAGTGGTATGTGTTAATTTGATTATTTGTTTTGTTTCCTTTCTTCCAACTCATGAAGACAAAGACAGAAAGGAACAATTTACCCTTCAATGAACATATTGCAACATATTATGTTCACAACCAGTCATTTTTTCTTCAACTCATAAATGGAGAAAGGGACAAAAAGGAAAAAGAACAGATCTACCCTTCAATGAATTCGTTCGTGTTTATATTCCTTTGTTACATAGGAATCTCGTACATTACAGAATCCTTCGATACCAAACGCCGAAAACACACCTCTACAATGGCGGCGGGCAGAGCAATTGTTCAGACGGTGTTCCCGGGCTCGAACCCCGCTGAATCGTTGTCTCTGGTGAGCAAGGAGAAGCCACGGCCGTTGCCGGGCAACGTTGTGGTGCGCATGATTGCCAGTGCTGTGAATCCCGTCGATCTCATATACATCCGCGACGGCTTCCTGAGGCGTTTCGAAGACAAGGGCGCAGTGCACGGCTCAGAAGGAGTAGGCGTTGTTAATGAGGTGAGTAGTATAATCCTTTTTTTTGGTTCTGTGGGATACAATTTCGGATTAGATTGTTGGGTTCTTGTTACCCTATCATCAATAATTGAGGAACGAATATACCACAAGCTGGATTTTAACCCTAATTCCATTAAAAACAGTTTATAGGTTCTTGGTTCTTAACCCAAATTCTATTAAAGAGCAATTGATCAGTTCTTGGTTCTTGGTTCTTCCTGCCTGCAGATCGGTGAAGGGGTGACAACGTGTACAGTGGGGGAGCGAGTGATACCGTTGCTCTTCTGGAGGTATTACTCTGATCAAGGCGAAGGGGCGTGGCAGGACTACGTGGAAGTAGCGGAGGAGGATGTGGTGCGGGTCCCTGACACGATGTCGGATGCCGTGGCTGCCCAATTCGTGATTAATCCATGGACTCTTTATGGGATACTTACGGACCTCCAAATTCCAAAGGGCAAATATCTTTTGCAGACAGCGGCCGGGTCTGTGTTGGGAAGGTATGTTTTATCCATATAAGACAATATATCCGGGAAAAACAAACTTCATATAGAGAATGAAAAATCCAACAATTTTTTATGAGTATATTAGATAGATTTGCAGAGAATAGTTTACAACATATTAGCAAATTGTCGGATAAGAGAGAGATCGGAGCAATAACAAGTCATAAAGGTCATGCATAAAATAGATAATGGTTGCATGCCATGCAATTAGTGCACACTTGCAGTACAACTTCGAAATTGACTTCATGGAATATTAATTCTTTACATTAAATCTTCAAGATGCACAACTAATGAGCCATACATTCCATAAGGACATTAAATGACATCAGAGTGAACTCAACATGTAAGAGGATGTATGTACACTTAGTTAACATTCTAACTTAAGTGTCTTTGTGCTTTAACTCAAGTGTCCAGATGCAATACGCTTTATAACTGAAGTGCTGTCTTTTGATTAACTTAAGTGTCTTCTTTTAGTTTAATTAAAGCGAGTTGTCTAAATAGGGGACAATTTTCTCCCTATTTTCTGCTGGTTTTTACTTGTTTCTGGTTATGAATCTTCATGGAATTTTCAAAACTTGCAAAAACATTGTTAGATCTTACAGAATGTGGGTGTTTGGGGGTTTTGGTGTCACGTGATTTCATTTCTGCACTTAAAATCGCCCAAAAGCAACTGAAATTACAAGATTTTATGACTTAAATTCATTGGATTCGGACTGAAAATAAGACGGAAAATCAAAATCATCCCCTAGTTAGACAGCTCCTAATGAAGTGTAAATACTTTAATTAACTAGTCTATTTATACTAACACTTAGTTTTCTATTATTAACTTAATCATGTTGATTGATTTACTTTGCATTGATTACTAAAACGTCATAATTGAAATTTCTATAACTAAAGCTTACAATTTCTAGTTCACCTAGTCATCTTTAGGCAATTTGAATTCTCTTATGCATTATCTCTTTATCTTTAATGCATGGTCTATATGTGTTAACTTTAATTATTCATCATATCATAATATACTCATAAGAATTATCACATGTTATGATCATATTATATTACTCTCAAGCCATATAGTCATGTGCTAAAGTATTCACTCTAGAGGTGATTAGTCTCTAGAGAAGACTTGATAGCTTCTATCCATCTCGAATGACCATGTTTAGTATTATTTCACATAGCATTTTGTGCTTCAACATGCAAAGCACTTCACCTCTATAACTAGAGACCCACCTTTATGAGTATCCACTCTTTGGATGACCCATGAGGATCATTGATTTGATATTAACCACAAGCCTCCAGTCTTGATATTAACCACAAGACTTTACAATACAACATCACCAACTCAATCATATGAGGATATATACGACTTGATATTAACCACAAGTCTAGAGAATGACTCATGATGTTGTACATTCAATACTCCCTTTCAGTGAGGGAGAAATTCTTTGCTATACTAGGAATTTTCTACCATACCAAGCATTTTCTGCCATACTTAACTTTTCTCAGAAGTACCCATGCTTTGCTACAGACAGAGACTTTGTTAACACATCTATAATCTTGCAATTTTCTCTTCGGTATCAATGTATTGAGGTCTTACCTTACAGGACCATGACTCTGATGAAGTGATACTTCATCTTAATGTGTTTCAACTTAACATGAAACACTGGGTTCTCAGAAAGGCTTGATTATAACACCCAATAATTGTAGGTTCAAGTTTTTCACCCCAGTAGGTAGCTTTCCAAGATACACTACTCATTGACAGGTAGTACTATCCACATTACACTTTGCTTCTATAGTACTCTCTGACATATACCTTGCTTTTATAGTACTAATCGAAATACACTTTAGCTTCTATAGTACTAACCGCAATATTCATAGCTAATCCCAAGCTATATAATATGTCTACCATGTATCAATTATAATAAAGAACCTATTATAATGTACCTCAAGGGTACTCAAAAATATGATTAGTAGTAAGCATAAAATATAACAAGTCTACTGAGTACATTAAGAGACCAACAAACTACTTATTCATGGTAGCATTATCTGGATACAATCCAGAATGTAGATTCCCTAAACTAGAAACTATGGATTTGCAATCCTTTATGTCAAACTTTTACAACACATAAACAAGGATGTAGCAGTAAAGCCGCATATTCCCTGCGTTTAATATTGTAAAACGTAGAATATATGTCAATTATATTATTATAATTTTAAGAGCATATAATTTTAAAGCTCTTAGTTATTATAAAGTTTCAGTTAAAACTTATAGAAAAACTAGGATAAAGAAGTTGGCAGAACCATAAACCATCCCTACGTGTCTGCGAAGGACGGAATGTGAGGAGTGTAGGTCGACACCACATCTGTTCAATCACACGTTTCATTTGATTTCATCAATTTCTATGAATTATGGTTAATACGCGAGAACAGAATGGCACCACATCTGTTCAATCACACGTTTCATTTGATTTCATCAATTGCTATGAAGTATGGTTAATACGCGAGAAAATTGAAAACAAAAACATAGGAGGTACTAGGTAGCTTACACTTGAAAACCTGTCTTAACGTGTTGTATATGGATGATAATACCTCCTCTTAATGTGTTGTATTGGGATGGAATCGGTTTCATGCAAACATTTTCCCTAAGCTTCCAAATATTTATATTGAATTTCTTTTCCCGAAAGTTTAAGGCGATTCCGCGGATTCGATTTTAAAATCAAGGTCCACTGCACATAGTCATTTACGGAAATCGGATTAGTAGTATCCCATTAACTAAAGGGAAGGACCGTTTGGGCAGTATGGGATGAACACCTCAATAAAACGCTTGACCAAATTCATTTGCTAAAAAGGAAGCGAAGAGCCCAAAGACAGTTTACAACATAAGATTCCATTGAAGCACCTGTTTAAAAGGCTTGTTGATCCAGTTAAAAAGTAAAAGAGAAGTTTACCCAGTGACGGAACGATTGGGATCTCTAAATTAAGATTATAGTATGTAAGTACCCTGTGATATTCTTAGAAAACAATTTAATATTCTCAAAAAACAATTTAATTGTCACTCCAACTGTTCAAAATTTTGCAATTTAAATGTACACTATTAAAAGATGAACTGAGTGATTATACTTGATTAATATATTGAAAACAATTCAATTAAGGAGAGATTTAAAGATCTTATTTTGAAGTTTTACAAAATATCTCGTAATATTTTTTTGTTCTTTAGATTTTTGTTGAGGCCTGAAAATTCGCAGGCAACAACAGCAAGGGATTCTCCCCAGTCAACGTTCCCAACTAGCCCGTGTCTGTTTGGTGTAGGGAATCCGTCTGGTTTTCGGTCCGGTTACCGTAGGTCAAGTAACAAAAATAAAAGGTTTTACCGGTTGCGGCCCGGTCCACCGTGTATATTTTTGTGTTTTTTAGTTTTAAGTATGATATGCAAGTGTCTATCTAGAAATGCAGATTGATTGAGAATGCAAGGAGTGGTCACAATGTGATTGCGCAGGTTCTTACATCTCGTCTTAGATTCTCTTTCATCTAAATCACACACAGCAAGGAATTAAAACTAACTACCTAACCTATCCCTAGGGAGCAAGATTATCACTTATTACTAAGTAATGTATTTTGTGCATGCATTATGAAAATCACAGATAGCTGATACTTCTTTCAAAACACATGAACATTTGAAGATATTTGAACAATCAGATAGCCAATTGTTTATGAACAACATTCATTACTCATAGTGGAAATTTTCATAAAATAAACTAGAGATCATTCATACAAGAACATAGGTTCAAAGAGTTAGAATGATCTCACAGTTAATGGACACAAAGCTGAGAATGAAATAGTTCCTCTTCAACAAATCCATAGCATAACATTTGAACATTCGACCAAGCTTTCTCTAACAGGCAAACTGTAATTATCTATTGCAAAAGGAAATAGTTCTTCTTACAATATGTTTTCACCAATCTAACTGGGAAAAAGTCCCTCTCTTATCTAAATCTTCTATATTTATACAAAAAGAACAAAACTGTTGGGCTGCCCACGAATGACTCTTGGGCTTCCCCAACTCTTGACCTCCCACATTTTTCTTTGATTAAGTGCTTACAGAATTTACAATATATTACAATAAAATGAATGAAATGCTCATGAGGAGGGTCCCGCTTGACTATTCAAGAACTTCTTCCACGCTGAAGCCTCTGAGGCAATGCTTTCGAACTCGGAAGGTTCTAAGAAACGAATATTTATTTTGAATTTAGCAACCTGATTTCTTATTACTTCTATTCTGGCTGCGCTCAGGCGAAGTTGGTCTTCTAACAACTGCACACTGATCCCGGAATGAGCTACTTCATTCCTCAGGGTTTGCTCGTTGATGGCTTTGATGTGCTGTATCCTTTGTTCATCTTCTTGATATCTTCTTTGCAACATCTCCAAAAACAGGCTGTGGTCCGGAAAGGTATCCATTCTCTGTTCAGCCTCAACCTGGCAGCGACTATAAGTGATCAAAAGTCTCCTGAAGAATTCTGCACAAGCCCCCTTTGTCTTCTTGACAGCCTTCTTGAATTCTTAGGCTGTGTTTATGGCAAACTCCAGTAAATCATAGTCTTGCCTTAGGGCTTGTTGATCTTTTGATGGTAGATCTGCAGGGGTTTCTTCATTTGCTTCCAATCTTGCCATCCTTCTTGTTAGGACTTCTAAGATGTCCTGCGATCAGTCTACAAAATATGAAGAGGTTTCCAAAATCTTTTCTAGCCGATTGTCTACCTGCAAGATCTTGCACCTTTCTTCCTCTATGGCTACTTGTAGCTGGTGCATCTTGCTCCTCTGTGTCAGAACATGCTCCTTGAAAGGCTAAAGATTGACTTGCTGTTCCCTGGCCTCTTCTAGAGCTGTTGTTAATGAGGCAACCTGTTCTTTAAGCTTTGCAGTCTGCCCCTGAGATTGCCTCTCAGATTCCTCCAAGGTAGCTTTCTGTAGATCCAACTCCCCTATCTTACCTAGCAGCTGCTCCTTTTCTGTCCTCAACCCTTGACATTCTTGCTGCAATTCCTGCAAACTTCCCTGGGTAGCCTCCAGAGATCTTTTCTCTACTTGGAGGAACTAGAGCTCAGCTTTTGAAGACTTTATTTCATGTTGTATGTCTTCAAACTTTCTTTTCAATCTATTATTTTCTTCTCTCTCTCTTCTCAGGGTATCTTTTAGCTAGGCAGTAGACTTCTTTGACTGTTCAAAATCAATCATTATTTGATCTACATTGTCCTCAGAAGCATGGATCAATGCAGTCTCAGCTTTGATGGTGAATCTGGGGTCTTTATCTGTCCCATATACTACAGTTTTATCATTTATCATTTTACCTGACTGTCCCCCAGTCTCGACCTTTCTCTCGGTCCTCTTCACTGTTCTTTTCCTTTCCCTATCATAAAAAATAGTGTTAAAATCCGATACCTCCCCTTTCTTCTACTCAAAAGGGATTAGCCTAGGGGTGGGGACCATAGCCTGTCATGTTGTGCTGCCAGCAGCTGCCTCAGGATCTTGAATATCAGGATTACCCAAGTCCTGAGCCTGACTGTCTACAGGATCGGAAGCTGATTGCTCTGTCACTACCCTTGTCAGCTTTAGCCTTTCCGCTTCCTGCTTCTTCAGTTCCTCATCCATCTTTCTCTTCTTTTCCTCCTCTTCACTCCGGGTAGCTTCTTCTGAATTTTTAGCTGCTTCTTGTTCAACTCTTCTCTTTTCTTCCTCCTCACCTTTGAGCCAGCTTTCGGCTTCCTGTGCTAGTCTCCTACCATCTTCATTTCCTTTTCTAGTTTCTTCCTCCTCTGCCTTTTTTTGCTCATCCTGTCTTTTCCTGCCTTTGGTGGTGATTTTGTTTTTAAACCTTCTTCTTAAGGCTGTTATATTTTGTGCACTACGGAAAATGGATTCCTGTCTGTCCCAGTGGCTTGTGTATTCAAAATGTACATTTGCCTCCCTGCAGTGTTCTGCCACTTTATTTCGGGAATCGTTTTTATGGAAATTCATTTCCCCAAAATTGAATTTCCCCAATTCCTCCACAAACTCCTCAGCTTTCTTCACCCTTGTGAATTTATAGCTTCCCAACCTGAATGGTAAAGGAGGGTAAGCTGCTTTCTTATGTTCAAACAAAAAACTCCCTATGGCATCTAAAAAGACTTGCCTAACTGCCTCTTTGTGGACTATATAGTCAGTGGCATATTTTGGCAGTAGTGAAGGTGCTTTGGAGCATCCATACATTCTGAAATATAATCCATCCTCAGTTAAGTAGTAGTCTGCATATTCTTCAATCACCTACAATGCTTCCTCCGACATGCAGTTGCACTCTTTGAAGAAAATCAAGGTATATAATGGCATGATGACGTGGTCACACACTTCCCTATAGTGACTGTGGTATTTGTGTGCCCACAGTGGCTTGTATGCTGAGTAGACTAGTGTTCTCTTCCGGTCCCAGATACACCTCAGATTGGGGAAGGGTTGGTTGCATAGTATGCAATCAATCAGTATAGAGCTCATATAGAACTCTGATTTCTTCTGGGACACCCCTCCTAATGTTGATGCAATGTAGGCTGAGAGGCTGTTGGACACAATGTTCGTCCAATTGAACACTGTTCCCTGGGTTGCCACATAGAAGATGATAGGCACCCACTCTAACTTGAAGCCTTTACCGTGGGCCCTCCCGAAAATCCTGTTCAGCATCAGGGCAATGAACCTGTAAGGGGTTCTTAGAGTGACAATATCATATTCCCCGGTGGGCCTAGTTCTAAAGTTCTTGCTAGGCACCAGCATTCTCTTCAGTGTCTCGACTAGGTCCATCTTAATTGCCTTTAGCCAGTCTTCAATCAAGTACACTTGTGCTTCTGGTAAGTGGTAGGCCAGTGATACATACCCAGGGCTATAAGCAGCATAACCCTATTTATCAACATTTGCCAAAATTATGGTGGTTACATCTGCCATGGGTAGAATCCACCCAATCACCTCTGAGCATGGAAAAAGCTCAGGTCTGGTAACAATTTTCATCAATGCAGATCTCTCTATATTGGCATAGATGGTTTCTTCTTCAAAACCTATGTCAGGTACTTCTCGGCGTGTTATTAATCTGTACACTTCCCCCCATTTATATTCGGGTTCTATACCAACTATGCATTTGGTGTCCTCGTAGGTGTACTCAACTCTGGTAACAATTTCGACTTCGGGTTCCTCCTCTACTATGGGAGCCTTCTTCTTCTGCTGTTTAGACATTTTGGATTCTGAAGAATTTCCCTGTCATACATAGAAATTGCTTTTAGGTTATGTTGGGCCATTTCTTGATAACATTAAAAAATGGAGACAAAATGTATGAGCATTTTACCTCGTCTAAGCTAAACATGATTGCCGCTATGAAAGTAAGACAAACAATACTCAAACCAAAAGTTCCCGCGTAAAAATAATCTGCCCAAAAGGCTAAAACCAGCTCACGACCAACATTTGCAAAATTAACCTAGAATATCATGGCCTTTCTAAACGACGAATATCCCCCTCCTAATTCTGAAGTAGAAAACAGTCTCAAACACCCCCTCTCGGCGCTATGAACTAAATCTTTCCAAGGAAAATATGAGGCCTAATCCCAAGAGAAGGATACTGTACTGTGATAGCATGCTTAACTCATTATACGCTCAAAGAAAACATAAGAGGAAACTGTTACTTGCATCAAAATCTGCATAGATTGCATTCTGAATCCCTAAATTGGTCCAGGGTTCGTACTCGAGTTTGAATAGTCTCATCCTAAGCGGTAGTAACTTCAACATTGCGGCCCTGGTTCACAAAACGAGGGCGACAAAACTGTGGAACCAAAACCTCGGTATCTCGGAAGAAACCCATGAAAACGCCCTCCCCGGATGGCCAAACACAGACTGGGGGAAACTGGTGCGGACAACGTAACGACCGTCTGCACCGGTTTCCCCAGCAATCGAGTGCGGGATGCAAACCCATAACGGTCGCGAAAGAAAACATCAAGCAAAACCACAAACACCCTCCACTGGGTCGCCAGACCATCTACCTAGAATATATATACATGCTGAGATGGAAAACCTAGGTAACCACTAACCGTAGAGGCAACGAATTGACCAAGGACAACAAAAAAAAGTTTGACCAATCGAACAGAATGGTAAAACGGGCATAAGGGCCTACCTGTCACTGTGCTGCGCGACTGGTGGAGAAAAACCGGTAAACTTCCACGACGGAGCCACCTAGGAGTGAAGGTACCGACAATGAATGCGTTGGTCTGCTCGAGCGATAACGACAGCACGGGGAAATTGCCAAAATAACAATAAAATAAAATAAACCCCAATCCCACTATATATGCCGCGGTCAACATGCAATCGGCGGGAAAACAACAAAATCAATCGAGAGGCAAACGACTATGGGATCGGCGATCCTATCAACAGCGGATGATGAAACAACCAGGAAAGCCGCAGTGGCATCGGCGGAGAAACAAATCAAAACTCACATGGGAGCTCGCAAGACTAAGGCTTCGGATCAATAGATGGTTAGAGAGCCGCGACGACGAAACCATAAAAGAAACCAAGTTCCGCAGACCAGCAAAAATTAGAGTAGAACAAACATGACTTCGGCCAAAAAATAATGGTCACGCGGAAAATAAAATCAAACTACATTGAAAAGATAGTGCTTTCCAAAGCCGCAACGACGAAAGCTGAAATCCAAAGGATCTGCGGAACAAAAATGGCGGGATCGAAAAAGGTTAATACAATCCTCGGGAGGCTTCGCAGCACCTTCTCCGCAACGATGGAAGACGTATAGACAAAGGTTCCGACAGGATCTCAAAACAACTGCCGGATAAGAGAAACAAATAAAACGCATCAGAGGAAATAAATCTTGGATCAGACCCGACTTCTTGTTACTTCTCTGCAACGGTGGGCGCGCAGATGACTAGACTCCCAACTCAAAAGTCCAAAACACTTCCGATGGCAAGGAAAAATTAATTCAAACATTAAAACATCGCTGGCATAAAAGTAATCTTTGCGCAAATATCAAGCAAAACCAAAAAGCTGAGAAAAACGAATTAAAGGAGGGTCCCAAATTTTTTTGAATTTTGGGAAAATGTTGCAGCTGCAACAATTTTATAAAAGGAATAAAAAGTTTATACAAAATGTTGGGCATTGTATACTCATGGATTTTTATTTACTATCTTAATTCCAAAAACCTTAAGGCTCAAACTCACTTTCTCTTTCATCTATTGTTATAGCAAATATCAAATGAATAGGATGATTGTCTCCTTCATTAATCATACTCATAAGATTTGCTGCAAAAAAAATTTCTTCCATGAATCAAGTAGGGTAGAAACTTCAACGTTAACGTTAACAGATTGGGGTTGTTCTTATTGGTGTTACTTTTTCTAATGGATTTTATCATAAGTTTTTGGACAATGACAAATTAAAGTCAATGTTTCTCCACATGGTTTTACAATAACAAAGTCTCCACATCAAATATTCATGTTTAGTCCAAATCTCAAGTGCAAAACTGTGAGGAGTTTTATTTATCCTAGATTTGGAAGAAAGTGGGAATATTCAGAATCTCTAAACAAGATCTGAGTAGAGAGAAATTTTTAGGGCAGTAATATCAGATCAACTAAACAAAATTTTAATAGAGAGAAGTTTCCATGTGGGCCTGATGAAATCAAGGTGTTTTTCATCTGGGCTTATCCAAATCCGCTAAACAAGATCTCAATATTCATGTGGGCATAATGAAATCAAAGTTTATTTTCTCATTGGGCATCAATATTACCTAATGATGAACATTTATCAGCAACACCTTCCAGCTTAACAAGCACCAATTGAATGAATACAAACGACAATAGAATAGCCAGCATCGGCATTGTATAGAATATGGGAGCTAAAAACCTTGGTCTTGTTAGATTTTTATCATTCAAGCTAGCATTATATTAGGATCTTTAACTGAGAGAATAACAAGCACAGCAATCAAACACAAGAGACAATGAACACAATGTTTTTCCTCGGGAAAACCATAAATGGAGAAAACCCCTCAACTTCCTCAGAGATAGAATCAACACCAAAAGTAAAACCCCACAACAGTAAGATTATCTCCCAACAACAGTAGTTTCTTTCTTTCTAGCCCCAATAAGATTATCTCCCGACAACAGTAGTCTCTTTCTTTCTAGCCCCAACAACTTCTTCTCCCTCATCTATGCGCTACAACTGAGTGTGAGTGAGTGTATGATAAATAGAGAGGCTCACTCTTTATTTATACTAATTCCCAACTTGACAATAACTCACTAGGGCTGACTTCTCTAGGAGAGTCTAATAACCCTAGGGCCCCACAATTGCAGGGACTTTAACCCTTGATCAATAGGAGGGTTACCCACAATGACTTGACATGACTTGTTCACATTATAGAAACTCCCGATCGGAACATCGGGGCATGACATGACTCAATTACATTACAAACACTTCCCGAAATAAACATCGAGGTACATACATAAGATATACAAGTGAATACATTCCGATGTTACAATTACATCAACACTCCCTCTTAACTAAGAAGGTATTCTCTCGACACAATTTATCAGCACAAGTCTTCTTCTCTGTATCATCTGGATCATCATTGAGTCCTTGTCATCTTCAAGTCATCTTCATTTTGATCTGGATCATCATCACTGGATCTGGATCATCACTCGATCTGGATCATCTCTGCTGGATCAACATCATTGGATCTGGATCATCACTCAATCTGGATCATCACTGCTGGATCATCATCACTAGATCTGGATCATCGATGGGTTATCATCACTGGTGCTATCTCTTGATTCTTCTCATCATGAGAAGTTCTACAGAGCCAACCCTTTCTCATGATGGTTGTAGGCCTAGCCTCCAATTAGGTCTTCATCTTCTTCAACACTTATATCTGACCCAGTCAGACAGGCCCGTCTAGCACTTATATTTGACCATGGGAGGGCCCGGCCTGCCCCCATGTCAGAATGGCACGCCCAACACTCACATCTGACCATGAGAGGAACACATTCACCATCATGTCAGAATGGCCCAGCCCTTACATCTGATCATGGGAGGGCCCAGCCTGCCCCCATGTCAGAATGGCATAGCCCTTACATCTGATCATGGGAGGGCCCAACCTGTCCCCATGTTAGAATGGCTCTCAGTACCAGACTGAGGGCTCCTGGTAACTGACCAGGTGCATCCATTCTCCCAGAGAGTGGCATCAGCCCTTACATTTGACCATGGGAGGGCCCAGCCTACCCCCATGTCAGAATGGCCCAGCCCTTACATCTGACCATGGGAGGGCCCAGCCTGCCCCCATGTCAGAATGGATCTCAGTGCCAGACTGAGGGTTCCTAGTAACTGACCAGGTGCCTCCATTCTCCTAGAGAATGGCATCAACCCTTATATCTGATCAAGTGGGAACAAATCCCTCAATCACATCAGAATGGCCCTGCACTTATATCTGATCATGTGAGACTACATCCCACAGTCATATCAGAATGGCCCTCAGTCCCAGATTGAGTATTCCTGGTAACTGACCAGGTACTTCCATTCAGAGAATGGCAATCAACGCTTATATCTTATCATGTAGGAACCAATCCTACTGTCACGTCAGAATGGCTCAGCACTCATATCTTACATGGAAGGAACCAATCCTCTCACCATGACAGAATGGCTCAGCCCTTACATATGACCATGGAAGGAACCAATCCTCTCACCATGACAGAATGGCTCAGCCCTTACATATGACCATGGAAGGAACCAATCCTCTCACCATGTCAGAATGGCTCACGGACTCATCACTTCCCCTTGGAGGGTACCTCGATCTGGAGAACACCAAGCTTCTCCCTGAAGTATTCAAACTTTACTCTGGCCAATGGCTTCGTCAACACATCGGCTATATGTTCATCCGTCGCAACATACTGGAGCTTCACTGCTCCTCTCTGCACCATATCCCTGATATAGTGATACTTGATCTCGATATGCTTCAACTTGTCATGGAACACCAAGTTCTCCGACAACTTCACACAACTCTGGTTGTCGCAATATATACAAGTAGCATCTAACAGGAGATTAAATAAATCAGACACTAGCTTCCTCAGCCATACTACCTCACAACTAGCTGAACAAGCTGCGACATACTTTGCTTCAGCTGTACTCAGTGCCACACAGGATTGCTTCCTGCTAAACCAAGAGATCACACCTGATCCCATACTGAAGCAAGACCCTGAAGTGCTCTTCCTATTGATGGCACTGCCTGCCCAATCCGAATCAACATAACCCTCCAAGTTAATCTTTTGATTCGCCTCATACTTGAGCCCATAATAAACTGTACCCCTTAGGTACCTCAGAATATGCTTTGCAGCAATTAAGTGAACATGTCTTGGATCTGTCAAGAACAGGCTCAAGGTGTTCACAACAAAGCAAATATCTGGCCTCGTGTTCGTCAGGTACATCAAGGACCCAATCATTTGACGATACATCGTAGCATCAACCGCTTCTGATGAAGCATCACTCAATAGCTTCAGGTTTGATGCCATAGGTTTGGTCATGGCCTTGCAATCCATCATCCCGAACCTCTTCAAGATCTCTACCATATACTTCCCTTGTCCTAGGGAAATTCCATCTGCATTCTGCCACACCTCCATGCCTAGAAAATAGTACATCATACCCAAGTCCTTCATTTCGAACTCGGCAGCAAGCTTCCTCTTCATATCAGCAATCAACCCATCCATACCTGTTACAAACAAATCATCTACATACAGTAGGAGTATCACTGGGTTACCATCTTCAACCTTGTAGTAAAGGTTGGAATCTGCTTTACTCTTGGTAAATCCCAAACTGGATAGAAAGTTGTCAATTCTGCCGTACCATGTCCTGGGTGCCTGTTTTAAACCGTACAGAGATTTCTTCAATTTACATACATGAGACTCCCTGTCATGTGTCTCAAAACCGAGTGGTTGCTCCACGTACACTTCCTCTTCCACTACACCATTCAAGAAAGCAGTCTTGACATCCATTTGGTGTATCTTCCATTTCATTACTGCAGCCACAACAAACACTGATCTGATGGAAGTGTATCTGGCTACAGGTGCAAAAGTTTCTTCATAATCTATTCCTTCTTTCTGGGAGAAGCCACAAGCCACAAATATTGCTTTGTATTTTTCTATGCTGCCGTCTGCAGCATGCTTGATCTTGTAGATCCATTTGGAAGTTACAACAGACTTCCCTTTTGGTCTTGGGACAACATCCCAAACATCATTCTTCATGATCGATTGATACTCTTCGATCATAGCATCCTTCCATTCTTTCTTTTCTGCCGCTTCTTCATAGTTGGAAGGTTCTTTATTGATGAAATCACATAATAAGGATACATACCCGGAGCAGGACCTGGTCCTCTTTCTTTCTCTGTGATTCTCTTCTGGAGCCCCATATCTTTCTGCACCTTGGATAGCTTCTCGTACCCAAGTAGGTTTCCTCTTGTGAGGATTCTTCTCCTGAGGTGGATCTACATGTTCTTGAGATTCTTCTAATTCTCGATCTTCTTCTTGAATTTCTTCGTTCATGGTTGTGTCATGAATTCTGGGTGCTTCTGTTTCTTCAGGTTCTTCAAAAGGCCTCTTTTTGGATTTGTTGTAAGTTGAGTCTTCGTCAAATGTTACGTCCCTGCTGATGTCGATCTTCTTGAATCCTGGGAAGTATATTTTGTAAGCCTTCGAGCTTTCAAAGTATCCCACAAATATACCCTTCTTTCCTGAAGGATCTAACTTTGTCATGTTTTCTTTTGGAATGTGTATGTACATTGGACAGCCGAATATTCTGAGATGGCTGACTTCTGGTTTCTTGCCGAAAAATACTTCTTTAGCTGTCTTGTTCTCGAGTACTCTTTGTGGAGTACGGTTATGTACATACACCGCTGTTCTGGCAGCTTCTGCCCATAGATGCATGGGAAGATCTGGATCATGAAGCATAGCCCTTGCAGCTTCCATGATCGTTCTATTCTTCTTTTCTGCAACCCCATTCTGTCGTGGATTATATGGAGTGGTTAACTCCCTCTTAATCCCTAGATCTTTGCATAATTCTTTGAATTCATTTTTATGTGAATTCTTCGCCATTATCTGGTCGAAAGGTTTTGATCTTCTTTTCAGTGTGGTTCTCAATCAAGGCTTTGAATTCCTTGAACTTGTTGAATAGTTCATCTTTGTTCTTCATGAAGTATATCTATGTCTTCCTAGAAAAATCATCAATAAAAGAAACATAGTATATAAACCTGCTTAATGAACTTGATGACATTGGACCACATACATCAGAGTGAATGATTTCCAAGATTCTTTTTGCCTTGCTCTCGCTACTTCGAAATGTCTTCTTTGTGTTCTTTCCTTTCGCACATCCTTTGCAGACTCCATCATGTTTTGCCTGAATTTCTGGAAGACCTTCAACAACTTTGTTTACAAGTGGTAGTGCTCTGTAGTGCACATGTGCAAGCCTTTTATGCCAAAGTCCATTTGGCTCTACTGTGTCATGGACCAAAGCTTGTTTTGGATGGCCCTTCAATTTGTATAGGCCTCCCTCTTGTTCCCCAATCACTACTGCATCATCAAAAGTCTTTCGCTTTGGCCACATGAGAACTTGGCCATCTACAAATGCAACCCTTATGCCTTTTGCATCTAATGTAGATATGGAGAGGAGGTTCTTCTTAAGTCCCAGTACAAACAATACATCCGTCATCTTCATAGACTTTCCAGAGTCTAGCTTATAGGAGGATTCCCCACTACCTTTTATTGGATACTGGTAGTCATCTCCAAGTTTCACCTTGTGGGGTGATTCATGTTCTGATAGTCTCACAAAAGACTCTTTGAATCCTGTCATATGTTTGGAAGCCCCACTGTCTATAAGCTAATCATTGCTTCCATGTGTGTTGTTTCCCGTGAGAGCAAAAATCAAAACATATTCTTCATCACTTGAAGAATCATCACTTTCTTGCTTGTTTCTCTTTGTGGAAGGTTCATCATCTTCTGCAACATGAGCATGATGTCTTCTCTTGTTGTTTTTCTTCTCGTAGGAGTTTCTTTTGTTTCTAGGACAATCTCTGGCATAGTGTCCTATTTCATCACAAGTATAACATTTGAGTTGAGCTTTCTTGGAGGAAGAATGCTTACCTTTAGAATGATGATGATGGTCCCTTTTGTTTTTCTTGGATTGAATTGTGAGAGCTTGATCTTCACTTCCCATCTTTTCTTCTTGAGCTACTATCCGAGCTTCTTCTTGTGAGCATTCTTCCCATAGTCTGCTGAACTTGACTAGCTTCTTTTTGACACATATCCCTTGAATGAAAGAGTCCCATGTC
Source organism: Pseudotsuga menziesii (assembly GCA_001517045.1). Taxonomy (NCBI): domain Eukaryota; kingdom Viridiplantae; phylum Streptophyta; class Pinopsida; order Pinales; family Pinaceae; genus Pseudotsuga; species Pseudotsuga menziesii. Next base: position 109,300 of record LPNX010554834.1, on the reverse strand, counting down.
CTAGGGAGACCATTCAAGGTGGTCATTACAATCTCTGCATTCTCTACTTCTTCATTCACTGCTTCAAGTTTTTCTTTAATCTGGGAGACCCTTGTGAAGTATGACTATATGGTCTCCGCATTCTGGATCTTCACATTCTTCAACTGGTTCCTCAAAGTCATCTTTTGGTTTATGTTCTTTCCTTCAAACAGTTTGGTTAGGGCATCAAACATAGCTTTAGGTGTTTTTAGGGAGGACACCCGTGGTATGAGGTGATCCTTGATTGAATCAACAATAATCCTCTTAGCCATAACCAACTTCTTTTTGTGTAAGGCCTTATCCTCATCTCCCTTTGGAACTAGAACCTCCTCATTGATGTAGGAGTCCAACTCATTTTCTTGCAGGACCAGAGAGATCCTATACTTTTAGGCTCAGAAGTTATCAACTCCCTCAAGCTTTTCATCAAGCTTGGTATGGTGAGACATCTTCACTAAGAACCTCAGATGGAAATACAAAAGATTTAGATCATACCAGGTCAAGATGTCGGAACTGGATCTGAAGCTGAATTTCTGTAGTGTTGGTTCAGAAGCAGATTAGGGTTTGACTTTTCTGGAGTTCTGTCCAACCAAATGCTTTGATCTTGATATCTAAACTTCGATTTTGAGGAGGAGATCAATCCAGGCTTGGGGCTCACACAAAAATTCCACTTCTGTGGAAATCCCTAATTTTGGGCAGTAGTGTCGAGTCAAAAATAGAAAGATGTGCCCTAGAGAGGAGAGTCAGCCCAACCTTCTTTTGCTGAAAATTTGTGGAGAGAGATCCAAAAAGTAGGAAGCCCTAGTTTCCGCAGGTGCACAGTGTCTTCTTCTCAGGTTAGCTCTGATACCATGTTAGATTTTTATCTTTCAAGCCAGCATTATATTAGGATCTTTAACTAAGAGAATAACAAGCACATCAATCAAACACAAGAGACAATGAACACAATGTTTTTCCTCTAGGAAACCATAAATGGAGAAGACCTCGCAACTTCCTCAGAGATAGAATCAACACCAAAAGTAAAACCCCAAAATAGTAAGATGATCTCCCGACAGTAGTAGTCTCTTTCTTTCTAGCCCCAACAACTTCTTCTCCCTCAGCTATGCGCTACACCTGAGTGTGAGTGAGTGTATGATAAATAGAGAGGCTCACTCTCTATTTATATTAATTTTCGACTTGAAAATAACTCACTAGGGCCGACTTCTCTAAGAGAGTCTAATAACCCTAGGGCCCCACAACTGCGGGGATTTTAACCCTTGATCAATAGGAGGGTTACCCACAATGACTTGTCATGACTTGTTCACATTATAGAAACTCTCGATCGGAACATCGGGGCATGACATGACTCAATTACATTACAAACACTTCCCGGAATAAACATCGAGGTACAATACATAAGATATACAAGTGAATACATTCTAAAGTTACAATTACATCAACAGGTCTCTCTCTCCTCTATTGCACCAACTACTATAACATGGACGTATAGTAGGGCCTTTTATATTTTCATTTTTAGTAGATACATAAATATCCATAAATTTGCAATAACCACAACTACATAGTCATTCCTGACAATGGTTTGGTACCGACAGTCAAGGTGCATGCATGCAGTGCATGATTTCTGAACACCGTCGGTAAATCGCTGTGGATTGAATTTGTTGGAATATTCTCCCCACAATTCCTTGCTGTGATGGATGGCCAACACCAGAATCGCCCACCTTCATGTTCTTGAATGCCTGTCTAGGCAGCAATGATGTCGGAGTGTACAGTCTCTGTGACTCGGTCAGCACCATTCCTAACTGCATGGATGCAATAATTCAAACCCTTAGAGATTACTACACATTTTCTAAAAAAAAACACATTAAGATAGCAAATATAATGTTAAATTGTTCTGCTTATGTGATTCTGATCCCAAATTGGAATTTAATATCCAAGGGTTTTGAAACCTCTTGCTCTAGATCCAGAGAGAGTTATAATAAATCTATGGTGGATTATATTATAATGTTGTTACGAAGAATTTGATACTTCCAGTAAGGATATAAAAATTTAGAGCTAAAGCTACAAAATCGAAGATTTATGTATTTAAGGGGGGTGAGAGAGGGTTATTGCAATTGATGTCTCAAAGGCGGGAAGGAAATAAGTGTTACGATTCCTAATAGCTTAAGGGAGACGTCATTGCTAAGCACCTAAGGGCCTAAATCGTATGTTGATCAAGTTAGTTTATGTACAATAGCTCCCCTTGTTGCGGGAGAGGAGCAAAGGTAAAGACACTCGATTGCCTTGAAAGAGCGATTCTTTAGAATTCCCCATATTAATTTGATACCAGAGAGATCATAAAATTTGAGAGAGGATGAAGCGTCACCAACCAGCTTATAAAATTAAATAAATTAAATTAAAAAAAAACACTAGATTATAAAATAAAATAAAATAAATTGAAAAAAAAACACCAAAAGTGTGAGCGTGTTAGAGAAGTTTGGGACCAGGAGCGTCCTGTTTGCACGTTTTTCCTTCCAAATATACCAATATTTCCATGTTTGTAGTGCTCCCAATTACAACCTAATGAGCATAAAAGTGAGAGTATCACCGTCGCACCTAGCGGCCATGGTCGTCCAGGTCGCCAAGCCCCTAAAGAACCAAATAATAAAATAAAATGTATTTATATAAAAAAAAAATGTGCAACAAGGGTTATAACGAAAGAGATTGGGATCTATTCTTGAGTACCTCATGCCAGGTCAAGAGACCAGGGCTGAGATAAACATAATAATGCAAGGATGAGGCAGTACATGTGAGAAGAAAGCCAAAAATATGCGAGGGAGGTCAATCCACGCTACATTGAACCCGAAGTAAAACAAAAAAATAAATAAATTGATAAATAGAATCATTTAGAAGCAAGCATGCACATCGTCATTCAATAGCTCGTGTGTACATCGCCTTTGGCGATGCCTCTTAAAGGAAAAACAACAGCTCAATGCCTTTGGTGAGGCCTCTTAAAATGGAAGAGGAAAATCAATAACTGAGACAGAAATGCAGAGAATAAAAAAAAGGACCTCTTAAAATGAAAGACAATAATCAATAACCCAGGCAGAATTGGGGAGAATCAGAAAAGGGGTCGCTTCTGAGTTCAACAAATCCGATCAATGCCCTATACACAAAATGTCTATCTTGGATAACGAAACTGGCTAAACACTCCGACGAGCACTGTATGAACATGTTATTCATAATGATTTTTGAAAACTTACATGCTAATCTACCCATAAATCTTGTTGTTTGATGAACAACCCAAACCATGCTAGAAGTATTGCCTCTTGCACCCTCTATGTGGATATCCCATAGTAAATTTCCCACAAACAAAAAATGAATGTAAACACAATGCAATATATTGAGTAGAGTTAGAAGAACAACGTCAAGAAGGAAGCGACCAGAACAGTGTCCCATGTAGGGGTTAAATGGGAACTCACCCATCAACAACTCGATGCATACAATTCACAGGATTAAATGGGAACTCACCCATCAATAGCTGGACGCATGCAATTCACAACAACACATGAGACATGCAGCACAACAACTGGATTAGCTTTGGTTATCGATTGCAACAATCGCATTGGAACTCAAACGATACGAAGACATTTAGAGTTTCAATGCATCAAGCAACAATTTTTAGGGTTGTGGGGGGCATCAGAGTTGTCAGTGTTAGGGTTGTCAGTGGGTTGGATGCAAAAAGTGTTTTTTCACAATAAGAGGCCATGAAAAAAGAACTTAGGAAAAATAGTTAATCTCCATCTAAAATCGTAGTATAAAAAAATGCAATAGTTGTAGCACAATTGCCAAAGACTAGGCAATTACATTATTCCCTGCTTGCAGGGAATAAAAATGTGTAATTTTATTTATAACAAAAAAACTTACCTATGTTAATCTTCAACATTGACTTATTAGAATCTTCTACTATCTAGAGAAGTTATCTGTGACTTTGTCATTATATGTGATGTTCTCCAAGGCCTGACCACTTTTACAATGATTTCATATTCTTTTCTTTATATCATAGTACCCCTCTAGCCAACTATGTGGCTATATGACCTCTCCAAGAGGTTTGAATTCTCCCCGAAAGTCCAGACTATAGTCCCTCTCGAGTATCTGATAGTCTCTGAGACTCTACTATGTATCTGCTCATGTGGACTCTCTCCACAATAGATTCTACAGCCCTTGGTTGTCTTAGTCATATACCATGACTTATCATAGCTATGCACAACTTAGTGGCTTATTTGTTGCATAATTTTAATGGAGCCATGTCCCACTACATAGCTAGATTGAGCCATATACACTTGTATGGCTAACCGGTGTCTAAGCCATGTATCAGTTTATGACTTACTAGTGGGAGAATTTCTTAGTCATATTCTATATGAATAACTGGTGGGGACTTTTATATACTACTACCTATGGAGACACATCAATACTCCCTCTTCAACTAGAGGAGTCTTTCTGTATTACATCAATCTTGTCCTGGACAGATGCTTAGAAAGAATGCTGACAATTCTGCTCATCTATTGATATGTGCTAGCGTTGTATTGCTCCTTTCTACGAAATGTCTCAGATATAACTGACTAGGAACCTCTTGAAGCTTTTACTGCTTTACAACATTATCTATCTAGAGCAACATCTTTGATGTGATTTTTCTTGATCATTGCACTATTCATAATCCATATATCCTTGAAGCATTCTTTCACTAACTGAGACATGTCTGAATCCACATTCACTCATACCAAGTAGGTAATACAACACATGTTGTACATGACTATGTACAGAATGTAAAGCATACATTCGATCATGGTGTTTAACTAGGTATATGGGTGATTCCATGAAGGTGGGTAACATTTTTTGGCGAAATTTGGCGATGAAAACCTAATTTTTTACTCATGTGCTAGATAGAAGCCCTCGAAACGCATATATTCCATGTGAATTTTGACTTGCAGTAAAAAAACAAATTGTAGAATATTATGTTGGCTTCCCAAAGATATTTAAAAAAAAATATTTCGATGTCATTTAATGTGTGAAATTTTGCATTTAATGAACTGTGTGACCTTAACAATTTGAAGAAGTTAATAAGTGGCTCGTGTCCAACCCCAATAATTCAATCTTACATTAATAATTTAATATATATATATGTATATGAGCATGGTCTACACATAATGCACCGTGGTTTGCATATTTTTTTGTTAATTTATTTCACAATATACAATTATTTATTATTTTTTCAAAGTGACCACATCTAATTTCAGCATCATTTTATACACATGTGTGTCCATCCTACTTTTTTTGTCACTGTTTTCAAAAATTGAAAAACCGAAGACACCCTTTTGAAGAGGACACGTCGATGTGTGGGCTGAGTATTTTTACGAAATTTTTGGATGTGTATGTTTTACCCTACGTATTTTTCTTTGAGCTGCTTCGAAGTTGTTGTCTGGTTTTCTAAGTGTAACTTTTAGAACTAACTAAAAAAAAACCATATGAATGTCAAAACGCATGCATGATATCTCAATGGATAGAGGTTTCGGTGACGAATCTATCGGTATCAGTTGTGTGCCTTGAATGACAGGGTTTACACCCTTAGAAGACACAAAGAAACATTGATTTTCTTGTAAGAGGGCTAAATCTCTGTTTTTCAGGCCTTCGATCGAGGTTTTATTGGAACCTCGATCGAGGTTTCATCAAACCATCGATCGAGGGTTTATTAAATCCTCGATCGAGCTAGTCTTAAACACTTGGAAAAAAGCTTTGTACATGACTGCCAATATACTAGCACATTTTTTCGGGATATAAGCTTTAGCTTATATATATTATATATAATATTATGTTCATGTAGTACATTTTAGAAATGGGTTTCAAGGACCCATCTAAGTGAATTTAAAAGAAAAATTACACAAGAATAAAAGGGAAATGAGAAATTATATTTTTTTCAAGATGGTAAATGTAAAAATAAAATAAAAAGACATAAAAAAAATAAAAAATAATGAAATATAAAATAAAAAAGAATAAGAAGAAGTATACTTATTCTCAACATTGTAATAAATATAAAGAATTTAAATTTTTTTATTTTTCATCTCCGAATAAATGATAAGAATATAAATGCATAAGAAGAAGAATTGAAGGAACAATAATATAATACTCATAACCATAGTGAAATATATTAGTAACAAGGGAAGTTGTCCTTTGTTTTTTAGATTTAGTTTTTTGAAACTATTAAAGAGGCATCAAAGTTTAGGAAACAAGAAAACTATTTCCATAGTTCACCTAGAACATATAATTAGAACTCTCTCATTGTATAGATAAATGTGTACATAAACATAATTGACAATTATAACCTATTACCAATCTGTTTCATCTAGACACGAGTACATTAAGAATATAGAAAATGGATAAGACTCATGAAATAAACATGACATGCCAACTCGCTCCACTCATAAAAAAGGTTTTTTCTTAATGATAATAATATGTTGCGCCCCATATATGTGACCTTGCGACCCTCCTTATAACTAAATTTAATGAAGTTTAAATTTTTTCTGGACCAAAGATATTAACAAAAACATTGAACTCTTTGTTGAAAAGAGACATAGGTTTAGACAACACTATAAATGATATTTGATTATGAATATTGTGTACAGTGACCAAGTGGACAAACTATTGTTTGTAGCAAAATGACCATGGCGTAGATACAATAAACCCTTCAATACATCCTAGCATGATAACTCAAAACTTTAACCAATAGTTGTGAAACCTATATGGTGATGCCAAGGATTCATTTTGGGTCTTTAACAATAATTTTAGAGTTCGTGAACTACATGCATTTAATTTTTTTAAATGCTTATATTCAAGTAGTGTCATGGTGTGTTTTCATTAGGATTCAACATCTAGCTTGTTTATGTCATCAATGGTTGGTAAGGAATTTCAACATCATTTGATTCCTATCATCAATATATCCAATGTGTATACAATGTAGTACAGAAATGTAGTGAAATGTTTTAAATACTAAAAATACTTTGCTCCTTCGTAAATAATTTTTAATTTTAAAAAACTACAATTATGTGATATGACTTTGAATTTACACTAATTTTTATCTTAAGCATCATGTTCTATTCCGCGTTGGGCTCTAAGCTTTAAATATCTAACCCGAGGATCTATACCATAGGTAGATCGTAGTCCTGAGAATCCAGATCGAGTGGACACAACTCGTCTAAGTTCAACTCATCAACTGAATTGCATGCATCGTTATCATAGTATTCTTTTTGCATTGAACCAATGAGAGCATACACATCGTCATTCTTATTTTGTATAATTCAAATAGTGAAATTCAAATAATTAGAAATCACAATTGTAAATATTGTGAGGGGAGTCTTAAATGTCTAATTGAATCCATATATTTGATAAAGATTTAAACAGTACTATAATGTGATAATTTGATCGTATGATGATTAATAGACCTCATCCATTCTTATCATATATGAAGATCACTTTATTTTTTCATCTACAATGATGTGAATTCATCATATAGCTTTGTTTTTAATAAGCGTCTAATGTTACTTACCATGGCATATGATTGTCTTATTATGACTTGCAGGCAATTGATTCAGTTAGCAAAGCATTGGGGTATCAAAACTTTTAACATTGTTCGACGAGACGAGTTAAAGGAAGAACTATATGCCATCGGTGCGGATGAAGTTATAAATTCAGAAAAAGAAGGTAAGTAAATAATCGATTTAAATTAAGTGTTGTTATGAATAGAAATTGGAGAATTAGAGTTATATTCGACAAATTAATACAAAAAAATTAAAGAGTTTGATAAAACTATATAAAAAAGAAATACTAAATATAATTTAAAATACAATAAATAATGATGGTTTACATATAAAGTACATAGAGATTATTTTGGAAATTTGTATCTGGAAAACCAATTTAATTGAAAGTTTTATTTCTCTTTTTCTTATTGTATTATCTTCATCGTTTACAGTACAATATTATAATATCTAAAACCCTAACATATTAACCTAAATTAGATTACAAGCATAATTTATTAACCAAAATTAGTTTACAACAAGTTGAAAAAACATTGGTCGAAAAAGCAAAAAACATACCAAGAAAAGACCCAAAATTTTCTTTCAAGGGCTCTACCTCCCTATCTAGGAGGCAATCATCCCATGGAACCATTTTCTCTAGGAACCTAAAAAGAGTACAACACGTCCGACATTCTCCCACTTCTTGGATTCTTTGAGACAAGGCGACAAAGGAAAAACATTCATGTAATTAACTACTTGGGGCAGCAATGCCCATTGATTCTCTACACCAAAAGAAATTTTCAGTACTAATAGACTCTGTTAATGAAAATGCAAATTCTTCAAGGTATCAAACTACTCCAACAATATTGTGTTTTATTCAAATAAATGTCCAACAAAATAGTACTATACATCAATATGCATCATCTTGGAATTATAAGTAGGGTTCTTTACTGCAAAAATTACATTGATAAAGTTATCACAACCTCACTAATTTTTGAATGAAACCAATAGCTAACAACAAGCTTTGAAACTATATAGCTCCTTACTTCCACGAGTTGCAACCATGTACTCAACTTTTATGGTTGACATTGCAACTATCACTTACCTCTTTCTCATCCAACCGATTGTTTCACCAAATAGGTTAAGTACATAAACACTTGTAGATATTCTAAGGTCAGCATCTCCAGTCGAATCTACATCAACAAATCCCTATATCTATATCCCTATGAGGTCCATATCTTCCTTGGTATAAAGTTGCATAATTTGAAGTAAAATCTTTGAAGGGCCTATTTACATTTAGCCAATATTCCTTGGCTTTGACATATACGTGCTCAAAATTCCCATTGCATGGGAAATGTCTGGTTTAGTACAAACTATAGACTACGTTAGACTTGCAATAAAATTAACATGGGAACATGGGATATGTCTTCTACCACTTCTTGAGTCTTCAAACAATGGTCTTTAGATAGATTTGCACCTATTGGAATAGGATCCTTTACTAATTTACATTTCTGCAAATTAAGCCTCTATAATATTGTGTCGGTATATTTCCTCTAGTTCAAAAAAAGATTTGTGCTTTCTTGATCTCTTTTAATTTCGATGCTTGCAACATGATCTTTCATATCACATTTAAAAGATCACTAATCATTGGCATCCTTGACTGTTTCCTTATTGTTTCCAATCAACAACATATCATCAACATACATGGTCACCAACCTACTTGGAATGCACATAGTGATCATCTTTGCTTCTTAAGAAACCAAGTTGTTGAGATTTGTATCTCGAGATGTCCTTCATGTGTTGATTCCTAGCATGAAGGTACATTGACAATATATGCATTGATGTAGTGTGTGAGAAACACTCTACTAGTTTTCATGGTTCCAGTGGTGGAAACATGTCAAGGTTGATGAGACCTTTACCAGCTACATGCAAGCAATGCAAGAACGCACTATTTTTTTTATGTAATAGTGTGATTTGCATGATGCAAGTGCATGACAATTGCACGATGCATGTGCATGAAAAGTAGGTTAGGGTTTTGGAACCCTAAAAGTCATTAAATATTAGAAAAGTGAACTGAATAAAAAAGAGACGAGTTTGTGTGATACATGTGCAAAGATAGTGAGATACTACCATTTGACTGAATCATTGCACAAGGAGGGTGAATCACTGCATGAGAAAGGGGGCAGATTCTTGAGAAGAGAAGAGGGAATCACTTGGTAAAGAAAAAGTGTAGATCTGAGGAGAGAGACAACACACTTGATCTGAGGTAGAGAGGATCCATCAAAGAGCAATATATTCATCAGTAGACAACTTATAGATTGAGCATTTAGTAGAGAACATCTACACAGAGAGGGTGAATTAGCACATGAGAAGAAGGGTGCATTCTTGAGAAGATAGGGCATAGTTTCTTGAGGAGTGAGGGTGCAAATCTGAGCAAATATCAAGCACACACTTGATTTATAGCATAGGGATGATACATTGTAGGTAGAGATTATTTCTAAGGGAATTGAGTCTAGCTACAGTGCATTCATTGATTCAGATAATTCAAGAGGGTGATTGTTTGCATGAGGAGGGTGAATGATTGATTGAGATAGAGGGAACCTTCTAGGGAAGAGGAAGGAGCAAATCTAAGAGGGATTGAGCACACTTCATCTGAGGTTGAGGGAGAATCCATTGGAGGCTAAGACTACTTCTAAGATAGATTGGATTCATTACCATAGAGATCATAGATTGATATAACATAGAGGGGGCACATTTCTATGGAGGGAGGCACACTTTCCTCAAGAGGGGTGAGCTTAATGATTGAGTTCAATAGTACGAGAGAGAGGGTTATCATCGAGATAATGATTCAAAGGCAGAGGGGTGTGAGGCCCAATTCAGACAACATCATCAAAGAGAGGCGCAATCAAAGAGAGGGGTGCATTAGCCATTCATCCAGTAGAGATCGGGCTTGAGCATCATAGCCATTGGCTTAGAGATAAGTTTGTGTTTTATCTACTGTATTGTACCTCTTGTAACTGCCTGAAGATAATAAAAGCTACTCTATCTCTCATTGAGTGTGATTTTTATTGGTTAAAAGAGGTAAATAAATCTCACATGTTTCATTTTTTGAATAATTGTTAGAGCTAATTTATAGTCTCTGGGTTTGAGAATTGGTTTTAGGATCTTGCATGTGATTTAGAGAGACATGAGACCAGGTTGGGGTTGAGTATTTTCAAGAGAATTTTGAAAATTTTTACACAAGTCCCAATATATAAGTATCAAACTTTTGATACCACATGCTTGATGTTTTTTTTAATTCATATAGGACTTCATCTTGCAAACCATCTCCTTTCCCTTCACTACAAAACCTTCTATTTGTTTCGTGTAGATTTCTTCTTCAAGATCACCATGTAGAATCGTTGTCTTCACATCCATATACTCTACTTCAAGATCAAAAGAACCAATATCAGACAAAAGAAATCTAATAGAAATTCATTTAGTAACAGGAAAAAAATTTCACCAAAACCAATTCCCTCCACTCGGGAATGTCCCTTTGCAATTACGTGAGATTTATACTTCTCTACCTTACCTTTTAATCATTCAACTTCTTCTGAAACACCCATTCATAACCCATCGGTTTTCTTCCAGTCAATAACTCAACTAGGTCCCAAGTCTTATTTTTATCTAAGGAATCCATTTCTTCAACCATGGTGTTCTTCCATATTTTTCTATCATCTGAATCTATTGCATCCCTAACAGTTCTAGGGTCATCATCAGTAATAGATAGAACATATGAATCTATTGCATCCCTAACAGTTCTAGGGTCATCATCAGTAATAGATAGAACATATGAATTTATTGCATCACTAACAGTTCTAGGGCCATCATCAATAATAGATAGAACAAAACTAGAATGAAAATTATGAGGAGTAAACCTTTATGTTTTCCTCCTTTCCCAAAATTATCTCTTAAAGAGTGGAGTATGATCTTTTTCCTCTTCTATTCATCTTCTTCTAATGAGTTACATTCTTCACTCTCCAACTCAAGCTATATTGTCTCAAGTTCTTCTTCCCTTGGTTGGACTTTTTGTTTGGGAACAACTTTAACCTCTGAAAATACAAAATCCCAACTGTAAACAATATTCATAGGTATAGGGTTCCAAACTTTATAACCTTTTATACTACCTTTATAACCAATAAAGATACATTTTTCACTTGTATTATCCATCATACTCCTATCTTCCTTTTGAACATGCACATAAGCATCACAACCGAAAAATCTAAGATGTTTAAGAGTTTTTTTTATACTAATCCATGACTCATGTGGAGTTTTTTCAACTAGTGTTGATGTAGGTGATTGATTTACCAAATAACATGTAGTATCCATTGCCTCTACCCAAAATTCATGTAATAACCCTACATCACTGAGCATACTTTTTTCCTTTTCCCTCTGCATTTTGTTCATTCTTTTTGCAACTCAATATGTTGAGGTGTATATGGAGTAGTCTTTTGCCTTTCTATTCCACACTTACTACAAAATTACTCATATTTATTTCCAAAATCTCTCCATCATTATACATCCTCAACACCTTTAGTTTCTTCTCTGTATGGTTTTCTACAAGAGTCTTAATCTCTTGAAATTTACCAAAAACCTCATATTTATATGGAGCAAATAGAACGATGTATTCCTTGTTAAATCATCAATGATTAGAACATAATACACATGTTTAGCTAATGATAGAATAAGAACATGTCCAAACACATTGTTGTGTATTAACTCCATTATTCCTTTTGTCCTTGTAGCACTAGATGGGAATCTCACTGAATTATGTTTACCATATATACAATGTACACAGAAATCAAAGTCTAATGAGAAAGCGAACATGCATTCAACCATGCATTTACCCAGTAATGCTTGAATGCCCTTTTCCCCCAATAGGTCCCAATCTTTGATGCCATGACATTGTCTTCCCTCTAGGGGTAGTAGGGGTCCTATCTTCCTTATTGTTATCCTGAAGAACAACATAACTACTGCACCCATTTTTTAAATTTCTTCCCATCCACTTGGATAGTGTTCCAATCCAAAATCCCTGCGTCAACACCATGCTCCTTGAACTATCTTTCATGTGTCATTTTCAAATACATTGTGTACACATGCATCACCGATATTAATTACAAATATCAAGTTCGTAACTAGATATAGAATGTCCATAACCATAAAGAGAGTTCGAATCCTTACATCTTTGAGTAGTAGCTTGATCCTTCCACGTCCTATGATTTTTGTTGCCAAGTGGTATCCTAGGAAACATCACCTCCATCGTACTTTTAATATTCACGAAACAAATCCTTGTGATAAGTCATATGAAATGAAGCACATGAGTTTATCAACCATAATCATGAGTTGCATGTGTACTTGTACATTCCAAGTAAACATCATCTCCTTCTTGTGTGGAGGGTTCCACGTTAATGAAAGGGGCATCATCAAATCAATTACCTTCATTAACATTCTTAGATGTGGAGGGTTCCACATTAATGAAAGGGGCATCATCAAATCAATTACCTTCATTAACATTCTTATATCTACAATATATATCTTATAATGCCCATATTTACCACATTTCTAGCATCAATTAGAGAAATTTGGAGGTAAAAAATGGGCCAAGAAACAAAAATGTATTATCAAAATCCATTTTAAAAGAACTAATGGGATTCAAGATGATGATGTCAACCATTGAAGGGTAAAAGTGTTGCGGGAAATAAATAAAAATTCTCGTATTTTTAACCTAACTCAAATAATTTTACTAAAATTGCAAGTGTAGGCACTCATTGGACGCAAATTTAACTATGCATCCAATGAGTTCCTGCACCTAAAATTTGAGTAAGCCCATAATGAGATAAGTTGGAAATACAACAAAAAATAGTTTTATTTCTTTACCTTCCAAACTCATAACTCTTATTTTATTAGTTTCCTTAAGAGGCCCATTTTTAGACCTCAAAATTTCTCTAATAAGTTCCTTGAATATTTTCCTATAAAGTTAGATCTACCTCTAAATTTAGATCCCCCCTTGAAGACATAATTTTCCAATGTTGGGGATGACCTCTCACAGATAAAACATCATGGGCCACAACCTCCATGGATTTTCTCCTCATTTTCTATGATAAAAAGGATGCAACTAAATCCTCAAGCTTTAATGTGGACCAAGTGGTACTACTAGTTACTGCAACCAAATTATCCCAACAGTCTAGTAAATAACATATATAGCGAATACACTGTATCTTATGCTTCCATCTTAAACATTACCATAGGCAGTTTGACTTACCTAAGTATTGGATACATTTAGATTCTTTGTCACATAGTTTCAATCCTCCATCCTAGTAAGATGATACATCTTCTTTCAAAGAAATAGCTTTTTACCAAGGACTTTGATTGATACAAATTTCCCAACTTATCTCATATCTTCTTTACGTTGTCTTCTATTGAGATGTTAAAAAGGGACCAAGTTTAAGAACTAGAGTTGCATTGTGCTTTTCACTTTTCTATCTAGCTTTTCCCAATCTTGTTTTCACATACCGCCAGGTTTTGTACCTAGATCCATAGCAACCCACTATTCTCTATCTAAAAGAATATCTTGCATCTTCAACTTCCATAACTCAAAGATTTGGTCATTAAGCTTTTTTATTTCTATTATTGAACTCCTTTCCTTTTTCTGTGACACAAGATTATTTTACATAAAATTCATTGCACAAAGCTCCCACTCAAACAAAAGTTTATCATAAACTCAATATACACTTTCTTTTCATGGATTATGCTAAACACTAGCGACAAAGGCATCCTACTAAGGAGAATAAAGAGAATAACCTCACTTTGATACTAGATGGAGAGGTTGATAAACTTGTGTAAGAAAATAAAAACCAAACATTGTAATCTAAAACACAAGAAATAGCAATAACTCACACACATTGCATATAGATATTTACCCTAGAAAGCCTTATTAAAGAAAACTAGCCTAACTAAGAGTTTCCCATCTCTCTCTTTCATTGCGTTAACTTCATAGTTTGCAATACAATATTATAACACCCAAAACCTTAATTAGATTACAATCAATTCCTTAACTGAAAATTGTTTACAATATGCTAAAAAAACCATTGGCCAAAAAAACACTAAACCGACAAAAGAAAAACCATTTTTTTCTTGGGCCTCTCAAAACTATTTTCTCTGAAAACCTACAAAGGATACAACACATCCAACAAAAATAACATTTAATATTAGCATAAATATTTTTATAATCTATTTATCAAAGGACTAAATGATAAATTAATAGAGAGGTATGATGCTTTTTTCTATGTTGTAGACATTACAAGGAGGGTCAAAGAAGTTACAAATGGGGAAGGTGCTTATGGAGGCATCGATTGTGTTGGAGGCGATTTATTTAAGGTTAGTATGTTCAAATTTTATTTTATTTTGTAACTCAAATACTTTATTTAGTGTGATAGGCTTTAATAAATAATCAATAACTTTTATGTAATACTTTAATAAATGTGATTAAAAAATAATTATAAGAAATTAAAAAAAATATGGAAACCTTTATTTGTTTAAATTTTTATTTCTTATTCAAATACTTTATTTAGTGTGGTAGTTTAATGCTTTAATAAATAGTAAATAACTTTTATGTAATATTTCAATAAATATGATTAAAAAACTACGTATAATTTATTTTTAAAACAAATAATTTATTATAATTTTATTTTAAATACATAAACCACTTAAAATATCAATAATAATGGTATTTTATAATATATATTTTATTTATAATATTTTTCACATATAATAATAGTTATATGTTATTTATAATAATTATGCTTTTAACGCACGAAATAATATTGTTATATAATGTATAATTATTTATAATATTTATATTTTCAAAATACACGCACAAAAATTCATGTTTTTATAAATATAGTTATACTTTGGAAACACATACAAAATAAAATTAAAAATGATGTATAATAATTATGTTTTTAACGCACGAAATAATATTGTTATATAATGTATAATTATTTATAATATTTATATTTTCAAAATACACTAACACAAAAATTCATGTTTTTATAGATATAGTTATACTTTCAAAACACATACAAAATAAAATTAAAAATGATGTTTTATAATTTTTATGATTTTATAATAATTATACTTCCAATAAACACGCACCACTCAATCTTATGAAAGATAGAGTTTATGGAACGTGATCTTTTTTAAAGGCTGGGAAGGATTAAAGAGCCTATAGCATAACCACTATAACCCTTAAAAGGCAATAAATATTAATGATCCATTACATAAATTATATAAAGCCATCACTCTATTCAACCATGTTTGTAAAGATAATATCTTCACACAAAATGATCAGCTTACAATGGTGTGCACTATTCAAGCTTACAAGGACTAAAGAGTTAATAACTATGCTTTTATAAATAAAATGTACATTACAATACCTATGTTTGGGTATAAATAAAATGTATATTACAATACCTATGTTTGGGTTAATGACTTTTTTTTTTCGATTGATGTTTGATATTCAATATTTAATCTCTTAATAGAATTAAGTAGTGAGTGACTATTATGAATACATAGTACTGTATATTTTGGCTTGATGATCCAACACTTTCTACAATTTTGTTAAAAGATGGTGCACCTCTTTGCTGAAAATATTGAACGTTGGCATTTTTTTTCTCCCTTGTCTTTTGAACATATTCCCCTTCATTATAATCATGAAAGGATAGGTATTATAATCATGAAAGGATTGGTAAGGATTAAGATAACCTAGCTAGAAAAATTTATCATTATCAATTACAAAGATGGTTTCCTTTTTTGAAAAAGAGTTGTATAAGTCTCATGGTCACTCAATTACCTAAGAAATGGTTTATTTGAGTGTTTTATATAATAGTTCTTGGTTTAGTTTTCATGATCATAGCATACTAGTTGTCCTTTATCTCAAACAGTTAGACTAGGAACTTGCTGAATTCCCTAGTCTTCATATGAATGGATTCTTTTTTCTAGGAATAAAATTCCAACCTAATACTTTATTCTCCTTGTTTTCCCTAGTAAGATATTGGCCTTAAGCCATGCATCATTCGAATGACATATTTATTTATAAAATCTACTTATGGAAGATGAATTTTCATTATCTACTTCTTAGATCCAACAAGAATCATTACCCTCCATAATTATGTTACATTTGACACTTTGATTCAAGATAAATTTTACACAAATGGAGGAATAAGTAATCATGTCGTTTTTAACTTGGTTGATGACATATTTATTTATAAAATCTACTTATGGAAGATGAATTTTCATTATCTACTTCTTAGATCCAACAAGAATCATTACCCTCCATAATTATGTTACATTTGACACTTTGATTCAAGATAAATTTTACACAAATGCAGGAATAAGTAATCATGTCGTTTTTAACTTGGTTGATGTCAAATTTTGGAAATATCCCTAGAGAATTTTAAATTATTTCTAGTATTGATAAACCCTGCATAATGTTGGGAAACCCCTTTGAACAATTTGATAGAAAAGAAAATAACAGAAGGGATAAATATTCCAAGAAGAGGGATGGTGTCTAAAGATACCATTTACAACACTTAAGCACAACGCATTATGATAAGAACATCACAATGCATTATCTCATAAGAGTTCATTGTCATGAGTTGATAAATTCATACATGATACAACCCCCAGGGTCCTTTTTTTATAGTCTCCAGATTTAACAAAGTTCCTTGAAATGAGGATGATCAAGTCCACAAATAAGGGTTGTCGATTCTATTTGTTTCCTTGCAATCAAGGAACCAGTTCCCAAGTGTGATTCTTCATCAAAGAATCAATTTCGACATACATAGAAGTTTCCATTTTAACTACTCCATAAACATTAACCTAAGTGTCAGGATAACAGGTTTCAAGAACACTTTCCACTAGTGCAACTCTTCCATGTTATTTTTTACTGTTGTTTTGTTAACCAATACTGGTATTACCAGCATAAGGTCCAACAACTTCAATAGTTTTAGCAACCCACCGAGGTAGACAAGTCAGAAATGAATCAATTCGGTTGTTGTTAGTCGAGCAAGCAAGTGTGTTGGCCTTTTCAGTTGATGTAGACCAACTACTAGTCAACTTAGAAACAAAGGTCAACTATCTGGTTGAAACTTCAAAGGAAAGTATAGTTGATCCAGAGTCTTTAAAAATATCAAAAGGATCATTATACGATAGACCATAGGAAGAGTTCGATAACTTAATACTTGAAATATTATCATAAAAGATCACATTTCTACTCAAAAAGATGTATTGTTTTATAGGGTCAAACATTTTATAGGACTTTGGTTCATCAAAATATCCCATCATGATGTAAGCATGAATCCTAGCATACAATTTCTTCTAGAAATGATCAATATGCCCCCAAGCAACACATCCAAAGGTTCTAAGGTGTCTGATAGAGGGTTTTCTTCCTCACCACTTATTAACTAGAGTCATGTCGCTAATAAATCTAATCATAACAAGGTTCAAGAGTTAGTTTGAGTAGCAAGCAACCTCTACCAAAAATTTAGTCAGAATTCTTTGGCCTATAGTAGGCACCGAGCCATATCTACCAACGTCTTATTCTTCCTGTCTGCCACTCTATTCTGCTGAGGGGTGTGAGCGAAAAATATCTACCAAGAAAGACCATTTTTCAAGATATATTCTTCAAACTATTAACTCATGTATTCTCCACCATTGTTTGATATCAAGCACTAAATAGGTAGGTCATATTGATTCTCAACCAATGCCCTAAATTCCTTGAATTTTTCAAATACATGACTTTTATTTTTCAATAAATAGACCGGTGTAAATATGGATACATCATCAATGAAGATTAAAATATATGTTCCACTTGCTAATGAGGGTTTGTTCATAGAACAAAGACCGATGTGAACAAGTTTCAATTTATCTTTTGCTCGCCATGCTTTCTTAGAATCAAAGGGTTCCTGATGATGCTTTCCAAGCATTCATCTTGTACAAACTCCATAAGGTTGAACAATCTTTGAGACACCAGTAACCATATTCCTTGTTACCATCATCTTCAAACTTCAAAAGTTCAGATGTTCAAGTCGTTCATGTTGAATTCGACTTTTGTTGTCGGTCTGAGCAATGAGTGTAGTCATTTGGAAATCATTCCTGGGATAGTCATAGAACTCATATAGTATGCCTTTGGGATCTAAATATCCTGAACCAAGAGACACCCCCCCTTCCCTCGCCCTGCCTCAAATCCTTTATGATAAAGCAATCCAACCAAAACTCAAGAGTATTACCAAAAAATGCAAGTTGAGGAGCCAACAACAAGTTTGCACTCAATCTAGGAACATGATAGATATCGGAGATTTGACCATGTCAGGATTCAACATCCCTACTTCTAGTGACCCTGAGAGCATGATAATCAAGTACATAAATCTTTGTTTTGGGGCTCAACTTAAGGAAGAGAACATAGAAGCATCCCTGTCAATATTATGAGTTTAACCAGAATTGACTATCCACCCAGTCTGAGTGGTGTGATCATGTAATGACTGAGAAGTCTTGACAAAAATGGTGAAGTTATCTATAGGTCAGTTGATCAAGGGACCAAATGACACATCTTCTTCAAGGTGCTTGACCTTTTCTCCTGTAGGTTTTCTCCACATGTCCAACCTTTCTACAATAGTGGCATGTTTTCTTCTTTCAATTCTTCTTGGTTGATTCCGACTAATTGTTATTTCCTTTAGTGGGTTGGTCTATACCCTCCTATCATCTATTTAGGGTATCCTTTCAACCCCATTCTTTACCATTTTTCTTGATCTTTCCTTTAAGCAAGTGATCCCAATGTTTACCACTAAGCTTCCCTTCATCAAGAAATTTTTGTTGATCCTTGATCAATAAATCACATAAGGTATCAAACGAAAAATCCTTATGGTATTCCTTGTGTGACATCTAATTGGCATGAAATGAGTAGAATACATCATAAGGTGTTCTTATAATCATCAAGAACAGTTCAACGAGCTATCCATCTTTATTTGGAAAACCTTTACCACATTCGCCCAATTTCAACCGTAGCTCTTTGATGTGAGCCAAAAAGTCCTCAATTGATCCTTAGAAAGGAATGGGATCCCAAAGAGATCAAATCTTTCTCTAGCTACGTCACCTGACTTTCATTAACCTTATTGAACAACAACTTCAGCTTATTTAGATATCATGAGAATTGTTGATCCCACTAATGTGTTATCATATTCCCTTGAAATGTAGGTTGTAATGACTCCAACATCCTCATCCTTCCTTCAGTCAATGAAAAACTTATCCTAGTCATCAGTCTAATATTTAATAGAAATCTATATGCCGCCATAGTCCCTTACTCTTCAACAATGTTTCCATATCCAGAGCCCAGATTGCAATATAGTTATGGGCATTTAGAATAAAAATTTTGATCTTGGAAGCCATCCTTCTGATATCAAACAACTCTAATCCAAGTTCAAAGGTACCCATTGTTATTCATCCTAGAGTCAATAAACCCTATATTTAACTCAACACGATTTATAGACAATAGGCTAGGTCAAAACCAATATCTCTAATACCATGTTGGGAAACCCCTTTGAACAAGTGGATAGAAAATAAAATAGCATAAGGGAAAAATACTCCAAGAAGAGGGGTGGTGTCTAAAGACATTGTTTACAATACTTAACACATTACATTATGACTATCACATTATAATGCATTATCTTAGAAGATATCACCAATTCATACATGATTAACCCATAGTATTGTTCTTTTATAGTCTCCAGGTATAACAAACTTCTTTGAAGTGAGGATGATCTAGTCCAGAAGTAAGGGTCATAAGTTCTAACTATTTCTAGGAAATATGCAACATGTCATTGATTGTTCGGTTTCTTTAGTCAAGTCGATCGCTGCCTCCTCAACCGATTAATTTAACACTCAGGTGAGACTCCAGTCGACTGCTCTGCTAGTCGACTATTGTCTTTCAACTAACTATTTCCAGAATATCATAGGTGTGATGAACTTGCATAGCCTTTGGTTTCAACACATAAATACAGAGATATTCAACATGTGAACCCAAAACAGGGTGGTGGTAGTGTACATGGTCATAGGTTTGAGCCTTGGAAACCAATGTATAACGAAGAGGATATCTAGGCCTAAAAACTATGATCCCTCTTCTAATGTATTCATGCGATCATCAAGATTGTTGAAAAAAATCTAATAAGGCCCTTGGAATAAAAAGAGATTGAGAATTATGTGTTCCATGTAGACTTCATTTGCTTATAAGATGTGATGGTGGGAAAATCCCAATGAATTTCCAAATTAGTCCATAATGGTTGTAAATATGAATGACTTTATTGATATATAGCACTCATAGCTATAAAATTAGTGTAATGTCCAACATGTCCACAATGATTCCTTTAATGAAGGAAGTTGAAGTGGAAAGAATTTTTTTTTGAACATCTTCTTTAAAATATTAGGGCCCATAACAAGAGGGAATTCTTCATCTTCAAACATGTTCACGAAGATGTGATACCAAATGCACAATAGAATCCTTTCTAATTCCATACCCTCCTAGTAAGCAATGATCATCTAATTTCTTACCAACATAGAGAAATCATCATTAAGTGAAGAGAATATCTTACTCGATCTACATTTTTCACTAAGCAATCTCAAGGACTTGAAGTGATATCCCTCCCTTATAGAAACCTCACCAATATTTTAAATCTTATTTTAATGCCAAAACATTCCTAAGGGTGTTTCTCTACTTCATCCTCTCGCAAAAGTAATTGTGTTTCTCTACTTCCTCGATCACCATCTAGGCGGTCCTTGTTGTCGTGTGGCCCATATGATAAACATATCATCCATGGAAGATAGAATTAATTCCATAATGCTAGCAATTAAGTCCCTCACACATAAATATCATGCAACTAAAGACCAACTTCATAACCATGTGACTATCTTTAGTGAGAAAATATCACTTTGTTTTGATAAAATTGGCAAGCTAGAGGTTAAGCATGATTATGGTGAATATTCCACAAGTTAAGGATCTCACAATTGGAACCCCTTTTTTTGACCCGGTTCCCCTATAATGTTGCACTGATTACCTAAGGTATATCTAAATGGTTTGATGGGTCTGATACAATATGATGGATTAACCAAATGAAACACTACTTTTGCCTCCATGATACAAAGGATGATTTTTTGAAACTCATAATAGGAGTTTTACATCTAAATTGGGAATGATATCATTTGTGGAAATGACATAGTAAATAATCTATAGGATACATTACATGGAAGTAATTTGTGAAATCCATTTTTGGTCGCTTTGAAAAGGATACTAATTTTGTTTGGTTTCTTACCAAATCATCAAACAAGCATGGTGGAAGAATATATTGTTGATTTTAAGTGCTTGAAAACCATATCATAAAATCGAACTAATAAAATTTCCAAGAAATGTTTTATCAATGGATTCAAGGAGGAAATAAAATCCCATGTTAAGATGAATCACCCCATTACCTGGTTGGAGGCCTCTCAATGACATTCTCATACATAGGTTGTGAAATATGCCTAGTCCAAATTCCAAAACTTGATTCCATGATCATGCGAAAACTGTGTGCCTCCTCAACATTCTACTCCAACACTCAAGATCCACAATTTTATGTGGGTATAAATTTTTGAATGCCAATTCAAAGGTATCTCCTATAATTATGATGAAAAATATTTCCCTAGGCATGAATATAAGGAACACAAATTATTTATGGACATCTATGAGGGGATTTCTAATTGCAACGTTGATAGGTTGTATCTATAGGAAATCACACCTCCTACAGAGGATGTTCCCACTTTATACCAATATAGTGAAGAACCCCAATCCCCATTCATGCTTTGATTGGCATTTTATCTTCTATGACAATAAAATTTGTTGGCCATATCAAGCACATGAAGGTGATTATCTTAGTAGGTAGTGATAACACAAAAAATTTCACTCATTGTCACATTGTATAATAAATGCATTGTTTCGTCCACGTTAACAAATTTCAAATTATAATTGCAAATTGGGGATCTATCAAATGTGGTAGAAAGTGTGACAATGTTAGATTTTAAATGGGTTATTGTTTCCAAAAAAAAACTCACGTACACCATTGAAATTGGAGGTTTTGATGTTTTTGGGGGTATATAATGGTTGAGAATATTGGGTCCCATAACCATGGATTTCGTAGAAGTATACATAAGTTTCAAGAAGGATGAGCACTACTACATTGTTGAATATATCAATGCAAACTCTCAAAAAATAGTTAGTTCCCACCATATGGATATGTCCTAAATATTAAGGGTAATTTATGCATTGTTGCACAATTCCAATCCTTCCACATATGGGAAGATGCTTCCACGCCAACTCATCCTAACTTGTAGTTGGTCTTAGACATACACCAATAGGTAATCAAACTTTCTCATCCACTCCAATTGTAATGCCCCATATTAGAACTAATAATGAAAATAAGTATATGTTGTTGTTATAATAATAATAATAATAATAATACTACTTATATAAATAAATTAGGAGATAATTATAAAATTAGATAAACGGTTAGCTAAATATGCATGCTATGTTAAAGTTTTTAGGGTTAGTTCATATTTAACATAAATAGATATACTTCAATGCATAATTTTTTTTATGAACAAGGTTAGATTCATAATAGTATTGTTTCAATAAAAATTAAACTGCAATAAAACAAACATAAATTTCATCTCTTTCAACTTTAACACTCCATTGGTCACTGCGTTTACGATAACAAAGTAATAAAACTAATGTACATCAGTAAAGAATCGTACCAATTATTTTTTAATCAACCTTATACTCAGATACTTTGAGTTTTGATATTTTCATCGAAGGGACAAGTCAATTGGGTAAACAAATTACATACTTTGAGAGAGGAGTTAAAGCATAAAGAAATAGACCTCATATTCTTAATCAATCGGAAGAGAAAATTCAATTCAATACTTAGGCATTAGCAGTCCATTCATACCCAGTACAGTCAAAAGACACACAATCATGCTAAGTGGTGACAATCAGTCACGCTGGAAGGAGACAAGCCATCATGTTGAGCAGTGACCCATAGTCACATTGACAAGAGAATACACTCACATTGAGGGAGACAACAATCACATTAAAGGTGGAGAGGTGGTCACGCTAGGGAAGAGACACAATTGTGTTAGGGTAGAGACCACAATCACGAGTCATGCTGAAACAGTCATGCTGAAGGTGGAGGTTACAGTCACTCTGCTAGAGCTCACACAATCATGCAGGGGAAGAGGAATGCAACCACGCAGGGGAAAAAATACAGTCACGCGAAGAGTAGTCATGCTGGAAGAAATGCATTCACTTGGAGATATAGTTGCACAAAGAGTAACGTTGGGAGAAATGCAGTCACGTGGAGAATGCAGAAGAACAATCACGTGGACAGGAGGTAGAGCATTCATGCAGAGAACAGTCATGCGAAGGTAGCAGTCATGCAGAGGTGCACTGCTAGAAAAATGTTTACGCTGCAATCATGCTGGGAAATGTACAGTCATGCTAGTAAGCATAGATATGATCATGCTGGTTCAAGTCGCGTGGATCAGTAGGTAAGATAGTCACGTTGAGTAAGAGATCCCAGTCGTGCTAGTAGAGGGACTAGTCACGCTAAGAGGAGGAGTCAGATAAGGAATCAGACCCAGGATGCTCGATTATAAATCAAGACCTTTAAATTTATAATCTTGACAAACCTTAAGTTAGGGAACTAAAGGTCCAGTGATAAAAAGATAAAAAATAAAAAGGTACAAAATACAAATTTAAAAATAAAGTGGTCCAAAGTGTAATAATAAGAAAGGTCCAAAGGTAAAAACAATAAAGTAGGATGCTCGGTTATAAATCAAGACCTTTAAATTTATAATCTTGACAAACCTTAAGTTAGGGAACTAAAGGTCCAGCGATAAAAATATAAAAAATAAAAAGGTTCAAAATACAAATTTAAAAGTAAAGTGGTCCAAAGTGTAATAATAAGAAAGCTCCAAAGGTAAAAACAAGAAAGTAAATGGTCCAATGGTTTTATAATAAAACCATAAACAATTTCAATGTTTTTATAATAAAACCATAAAGTAAATGATCCAACCATAAAAAGAACTTAGGTTAGTGTACTAATAGTCAAAAAATAAAACCCATAAGGTAAGGGTTATCATAACAAAGGTACACACAATAAGAGTGTTAGGACCAAGTAAGATAAATGACCATGAGTCAACCAAAAATGGGTTCACAATAAGACAACCCACATACCCACAAGATCAAGGTGAACCATAAATGTGGAAAAACAACTCCTTTTACCTAAAGGACCAACAAGACCAATGGCTTCAAACTTTTCTATCTCTTAAGGTACAATGTTTTATATATTTTATCATCACTGTATAAGGGGAAGATCCAAACTGGATGGTATGATCCTTTAGTCCTCAATATTGCTCCTAAGGGTTAGGTGCTAGTGACATCATCAAGGGGTGCTCAGTCCCTTGAGAAACATCCTAGCAATAACCAATTAGGAGAGAGGACATAATCTTGGTCAACTTGACCAGGATTCACTTGTTTAACTGACCATGGGTTGTCCTACAGGAATTGCTTAGTCCCAAACCAAGAATCTGCCTAGTTCCAAACCAGAAAGTCTCTGCCTCAACCTATAGAATCTGCTTGGACCTCGTGTCCAAGAAACTGTCTAGTCCCAGAACATAATACCTTAGAGACATATAGGAACCCTAATCACATGTTAGTGACTTTTCCATGGCATCAACCTGCTTGGTCCGAGATCAAGAACCCCAGGAGACTACTGGGGACCCTAGGGTACCTTCTAGTGTATTACTCCACCCTAGTTAACTGAATAGAGTTCCATTCTCTTTGAGAATGGGTCTCGTATTTGCACTAACTTTAACACTCCCTCTCAGCAAGAGGGGAATTCTCAGTGCATTGATAACATACTGCACCATAATAAGGTGATCACTCATATTGATGCATACTAACCTACCATCAAATACAAGATTTTCTGAAAGCTTCATCCAACTCTCATTCTCAGCACGAAGCAAGATCTCATAGATCCTCTTGGATGTTATAGTTGAATTCCTCTGATAGTTGAGAATAACTTTCCACATATCATCTTTCCAAACTTGTTGTTTGGTTGACTCCCCATAATGAGAGTAGACTGAATTGGTGACATGGATCTCATTGGAGAAAGCTTGAAGCTTTTCAATAGTATTCTTAAAGAGATCAAATGAAGGATTCTTATGCTTCCATTTCTGAGTCACAGAAGGACTGATGGAAGACCACATTTACACTTTCCTTTTTTACAACCCCACTCTGTTCGGGACTGAAGAGCATAAATGACTCCCTCTTGATATCCGAATCTTGACGGAGGTATAGAGATTTAAGAACATGTCACGAGAGCTTATAGAGGTCACCTTCATGCACTCCAATCACAATGGTTGAGATTATACTTCTACTTTTATGCCATATCAAATCCTTTCCTTCCGAGAAGGTTATAGAGAGCCCCTTGTGTTCTAAAACTGTTACTAAAATAACATTCTTCTTTATATTAGGAACATATAAAATTTCCCCAATAGTAATCAACTTACCTAAATCAAGTTGTAAAGCAGTTGGAACAACTCCTTTAATGTCATGGGTACTTCCATTTCCAAGTTCCACTTTCTTATGGAACTTCTTTGCCTCAAAGACTGCAAGGGCCTTCTTGAATCCAGTCATATGTCTGGTGGCTACACTATATATCCATTGGGAATTTGATAGATTTGGGATGGTACTGGTGAGTGTTGAAGCCAAGAAATATTATTTTTCTTGATCTGGGTTCTTGGTGTCACCCCTTGACTTCTTTGGCTGAGGTTGTTCCTTTTCTGTAGCAGTGGAGGCATGACGTTTCTTCCTATGCCAATTCTTGTTAAGTGGTTTCTTACAGTCCTTTGCATAAGGACAAATATCACCACAATTATAACATCTAACATTATATTTATGAAATTAATTACCTTGTGGTTCCTTACCATTATCCTTGTGAAAGGGAATATTCTTCCATTTCATTGCTTTGGAAGCTAGTGCATGATCCTTTTCAAGTGGAGTCACGAAACTACTTTGGATCCTTCCTTCTTCTAGACAATCATGCCACAACCTTTTGAATTTTGGTTGAACCTCTATTCCAATTACAGAGGTCAGGAATGTCTCCCAAAATGCAGGAAGACCATTGAATATTGTATGCACGATATCATCATCTTCTACTTTATCTCCAATGGCCATGAGTTGATCTCTTATTTGAGAGTCTTGGAGAATAAGGTAGCAACTGTTTCATCCTTCTCCATCTTTAGTGAATGAATTTTCTTCTTCAAATCCTTCCTTGAGTGGGGGATTTCTTTTCATAGAGGTTAGCTAGAGAATCAAAGCATTCTTTAGTTGTACTTAAGGGAGCTATTGCGGGCATCAAGTTATCTTTGACTGAGTTAACGATAAATCTCTTTGACTTGGCTTACTTCTTCTTGAATGTTTCTCTTCCTTGAGTTGTAGTGGGATCTTCAACAACACTAGTAACCAATTCATCTAGATCGCTCTTTTCTAGGATATTTACAACCCTAGTCTTCTATGCATTGAAATTTGAGACTCACTCAAGCCGATATTCTGATTTTACTGAAGGAGTAGTCATCTTTAACCCTTACTTATCAACTTGAAGAGTAAGCTTCTATAAGATATAAATATTTCCTTAGGAGCTATGTAGTTTATGTTAGGTCCAAGACAGAGTTAGCTACATAACATGTTAAAGTTTTAGGGTTAGTTGAGAACTAACATAAATAGATATACTCCAATGCATAAATAGAATTATGAACAAGGTTAGATTTAGAATAGTATTGTTTCAATAAAAAATAAAACAAACATAAAACAGACATAATTTTCATCTCTTTCAACTTTAACACCCCATTGGTCACTACGTTAAAGTTGGTCCTTGAGATGATTCATTAAATTCCATGTATAGTAACAAAGTAATAAAACTAATGTACAATAGTAAGGAACTGTACCAATAAATTTTTAATCAACCTTATATTGAGATACTTTGAGTTTTGATCTTGTCACCGAAGGGACAAGTCAACTTGGTAAACAAATTACGTATTGTGAGAGAGAGGGTTAAAGTAGAAGGAAAAAGACCTCAGATTCTTGAGTCAATAGTAAGAGAAAATTCAATTCAATACTCAAGCATTAGTAGTCCATTCATACCCAGTACAGTCAAAAGAAACACAGTCATGCTAAGCACTGAAAATCAGTCACGCTGGAAGGAGACAAGCCATCGCATTGAGTAGTGACCCATAGTCACGTTGACAAGATAATACACTCATGTTGAGCAAGACAGTGATCACGTTGAAGGTGGAGAGGTGGTCACCCTAGATTAGAGACACAACTGTGCTCAGGTAGATACCAGAGTCACGAGTCGCGCTGAAACCGTCACATTGAAGGTGGAGGTTAGAGTCACGCTGCTAGAGATCACACAGTCATGTGAAAGAAGAGGAACGTAGCCACATGGGGAGAAAAAATACAGTCTCGTGGAGAGAAGTCATGCCAGAAGAAATATAGTCATGTTGAGATACAGTCACGCAGAGATCAACGTTGGTAGAAATGCAGTCACATGGAGAATGTAAAAGAATAGTCACGTGGACAGGAGGTAGATCAGTCACGAGGAGAACAGTCATGAAGAGGTGCACTGCCGTAGCAATGTTCACGTTGCAATCATGCTGGGAAATGTACAGTCACATTGGTAAGCATAGATACAATCATGCTGGTGCAAGTCATGTGGAGCAGTAGGTAAGCATAGTCATGTTGAGTAAGAGGACCCAATCGCGCTAATGGAGGGACCAGTCACGCTAAGCAGAGGAGTTAGATAAGGAATTAGATCCAGGATGCTCAATTAAATCAAGACCTTTAAATTTATAATCTTGACAACCCTTAAGTTAGGGAACTAAAGGTCCAATGATAAAAATATAAAAAATAAAAAGGTACAAAATAAAAATTATAAAAATAAAGTGGTCCAAAGTATGATAATAAGAATGGTCCAATGGTAAAAAACATAAAGTAAATGGTCCAATGGTTTTAAAATAAAACCATAAACAATTCCAATGGTCTTATAATAAAACCATAAAGTAATGGTCCAACAATAAAAAGAACTTATGTTAATGTAACAATAGTAAAAAAATAAAATCCATAAGGTAAGGGTTATCATAACAAAGGTACACACAATAAGAGTCCTAGGACCAAGTAAGATAAATGGCCATGAGTCAACCAAAGAGAGGTTCACAATATGACAACCCACATACCCACAAGATCAAGGTGAACCATAAAGGTGGACAAACAACTCTTTTTACCTAAAGGACCAACAAGACCAAGGGATTCAAACTTTTCTCTCTCTCAAGGTACATTGTTTTATATATTTTATCATCACTGTATAAGGGGAACATCCAAATTGGATGGTACGATCCTTTGGTCCTCAATACTTCTCCTAAGGGTTAGGTGCTAGTGGAATCATTAAGGGGTGACCAGTCCCTTGAGAAACAACCTAGCAATAACCGATTAGGAGAGAGGGCATCATCTTGGTCAACTTAACCAATATTCACCTGGTTAACTAATAAGGGGTGCTCCTGTAAGACTTGGTACCATAGCAGGAATCTTCCTAGTCCTAGACTAGGAAGTCTCTATCTCAACATACAAAATCTGCTTGGAACTTGTGTCTAAGAAATTGTCTGGTCCCATACCAGAATACCCTAGAGACATATGGATTCCCTAACCACATGTTAGGGAATTTACAATGGCATCAACCTGCGTGTTCCCAGAACAAGAACCCCAGGAGACTACTGGGGACCCTAGAGTACCTTCTAGGGTCTTACTCTTCCCTAGTTAACTGATTAGGGTACCATCCTCTCTAATAATGGGTCTCACATCTGCACTAACTTTAACATGTTATTCCTGGTAATAAAAAATGAAACCTACTTAAGATACATATTATGCTTGATAGTTCTTACAAGAATATAATTTCCTAAGAAAATATATAATGGAGGTTGAGAATATGGAAGATGATCATCTTTTTGCTTGGAGAAAATCTCGATCTTGAGAAGTTCATGGAGATTGGGCTCCTAAAGTAATAAGAACAATATATGCCATTGGTTTGTTTATTGAGGCTTCAAGGGCTCTCAATGATTTAGACTGAAAGATTGGTTGGGAGCTGGAGAGCGGTCCTCTACATGTTTTTGCATGATTGGTTGCAGTCGATAAGAACAAGTGGCTAGATCTGGATGGTTCCATCTTCACCTTGGCTCTAATTCAAGGCTTTACAAGTTTTCAAGTTTGTCACATCACATTGCCCTTATGTTTAGAATTATGCAGTAAGTTGGTATTATTGTTAATTGTATTTTTTTTTTAATATATTGATAATGGTGCTTGAAATGATATATATGTCGATAGGTCCATTAATTTATGTTTTGTGTTTTGTAGTTTGTTAGTGTTACACATATTATTAGAGCACTGGGCTCAACTTTGCATGACCTTAAGGGGAAAATTCTTTAAATAAAATTATAACTTATTCTAATTATTAAAAAAAAGGATTTTATATAAAGGTAGTGTTATTATTAGCCAGCATGGGTGTGGCTCATTGGTGATTTGTTTGATATGAAGTCACATGTTCTAAAGGAGGTTACGAGTTCAAATCACACCTAGTTTTACCCGTGTCCCATGCTTGCGGGCGGTTGTGGGGCACCTAGGGGTATAGTGGTAGCGGGATTGGATCCTTGGACCTCGTGTCACGTGAGCACCGTCCCAGTCACCAATTATCGATTCCCCTAGTAAAAAAAAGGTACTGTTATTATAAATAAAATAAAGAATTTGTATTTCTTCACATACATACATACATGCATACGTACGTACGTATGTATGTACATACACACACACACACACACACACATACACACGCATACATATACACACATGCATACACAGATACACACACACACACACACATACACACACACTTACGTACACATGCGCGTGCACACACACACACACACATACATATCAAAAGGAAAACATAGTTTTTTCATATATACATGTATATAATTTATAAGAAAGAATGGAATAAAGAAAATTTTCTAGTTGTAAAATAGAATGTCTTGGATTTCCACATGTTTCACAATCCAAATGAAAGTTGTATGAATGTTTATTTGACCAAGTAAAAAGGAGCTAGTTCTGCACCAGTGGGACTTGGTTTTTTGTTAAAGGGATACAATTCACTTATTTCTATCTTGTATTAGGCTAGTTGGATCAACAAATGAGGTTAGAGAATGGAATGTGTAATTATCCCACCTTCGTCATTTCCCATGTATCTCATTACTTCAAACATGATCTTACTTCCTAAGCCTAGTCTATAGGTTGACCTGATAACCAAAATTCATCATGAAATATCTTTGAACTACCCCCCCACCATAAGTTTGAAATTTCTTCCTATAGTATCCTGGTATGTCTTCTCTAAATGCCATAGGTTTCACCAAATTTTTATATGCCAAGAGAATGTTATGATAATTTCCCAAAACTTCTTGTTTTTTCCCTTTCAAGAGAACGAACTTGTATTCCCTAACATGTGTTTGATTTTACCTCTCTACTTTTGAATTTTTACAACAAACACTATGGTTTGTATTATTCTTTATGCAATAGGTATCAATCAATTTAGAGCCCTCAAGATTCAGATATAATAGTTTTACCCAAAATGAATGTTTGAGACTAGTTTTTGGATTAGTAAAAAATCCTAACTTCCATATAATATAAATCCAAACTTATAATGGACTAGGAGACTTGAAATTTTTACCACATGTTCTTCACTATGTTTTCTAAGGTGCCTCAATATTTCATTATCGGAGCTGACTACAACCTTCTTTCAAAGTCGATGCTTCAAGAGCCTTATGATTTGCCTGGGGTCACTTATTCCCAAGCACTTCAAGTCTCTTTTGGACATGGCACCTTGGTTGGTTTGAAGTTCAAGTCTGAAGAGAAGCCTTCGCTCTACTATTAGTGCATTTTAGTTGTTCCACATGGTCCCATGATTCATCATGTAGTTGTACACATTCCACTTCTTCCCAAGAAGAAGATTCCTCCAGACATACTCATTTAGTTTGGAGTGTATACAGATTTTGGTTTCTCTTTCATGTCCATTTTTTAGGGAGGATTTTCGCCATGAGGTTTTTCCTCTTTCCTCACTTCATATGGATTAATAATGTAAAGGGCGACCATAAGCCTTGTTGCTTGGGCCCTCAATAATTTCTCACAATTTTTTTTTCTTAAGGGGGGATGGGCGTTGGAACATATTTCCCATATTGACCTTGGTTAATAATCTTTGCATAAGGTTCCAAGTGTTTAGTGTAAGTTGTTCCATGTGAAAATGGTTCTAGTTCCTATTCTAGTGTCTTGGACCAAGACTTTGTCCACATTTGACCCACTTAGACTAGTTGTTATGCCAAAAAATATTTTTTGTCCACTTACCTACTCATTTCCTTCAGGAAAGAAGGGACATTTGTGGGTTACAGTGAGCATTCAAATGCTTACAGGATTTACATCCTAGGATTGAGACAAATTGAGGTTAGCAGGGATGTTTGCTTCGAAGAGGAGGTGGATTTCAGAAAATCTAGAGGATATGATATGGACATTGATGATGAGGAGCTAGTAGCTCCAAAGGAGATGGCATCATCTCCCCCTCCAGTAGTTTAGAGGGATCCAACTAAAGAAAGTTGAGCTAGTTGATATTCCCAGAGAAATTGTAGTGGGCCTAAAGAGGACTATATGGGCATGAAATACATCGTAGGATGCAGAGGATCATGAAGTACCCAATGGTACTTTCCATGAAAGAAAAAGGCCTAAGATATTCTCAAGTTATGTTTCCTTGATGAGCCACATCATTTATTCAAACCCCTCCATCTATGAGGAAACCTCCAACCAACAGGTATGGAAGGATGCCATGATGGAAGAATATCAATCCATCATGAAGAATGATGTGTGGGAAGTTGTGTCAATACTTGAGGGAAAGTCAGTAGTTACTTCCAAGTGGATTTACAAAATCAAGAATGGAGAATATGGAAGTGTTGATAAACACAAGGATAGATTTGTGGATAGAGGATTCTCTCAAAAAGAGGGAGTTGATTATGATGAGACATTTACTCTCGTGCCTTGATACACTTCCATTGGGATGGTTATTTTTATTACTTCAACTATGGGATGTAAGTTGCATCGGATCGATGTTAAAATTCCTTCCTCAATGGTGTGATCGAGGAAGAGGTCTACATTGAGCAGCTAGAGGGTTTTTTGATACATGGGAAGGAGACCCACATATGCAGGATGAAGAAGGCTTTATATGGGCTAGAGAAAGCACCACATGCTTGGTATGCTCGGATTGATGATTACTTAGTGAGATTGGGATTCACCAAGAGTGATGTAGACCCCAACCTTTACCATAAGGTTGTGGATTGTGAGCCATTAATTTTTGTACTCTATTTTGATGATTTGTTTCTCACCGTAGATGAGAAACTTATTGTATGGTGTAAGTCGAATATAGCCTCTGAATTTGAAATGAAATACCTTAGATTTATGCATTACTTCTTAGGACTAGAATTATGGTAGATGCATGATGAGATTTTCTTGAGTTAAGGAAAGTACACCATTGACATACTAAGGAAATTTGGGATGATGGACTGTAAGTCCATGGCCACACCGATGTATTTGAATCTAAAGAAGCTGAGATATTTTGATTCCAATTCATATTTGATAGATCCCACAA
Source organism: Pseudotsuga menziesii (assembly GCA_001517045.1). Classification (NCBI taxonomy): domain Eukaryota; kingdom Viridiplantae; phylum Streptophyta; class Pinopsida; order Pinales; family Pinaceae; genus Pseudotsuga; species Pseudotsuga menziesii. The sequence goes on along the minus strand of LPNX010554834.1, from coordinate 75,834 downwards.
TGTATCGACAACTAATTGGATTATTGATGTATTTGGTCAACACTAGACCAGATATATGTTTTGCAATGGGTGCGCTCAACCATTTCATGTGTGAGACGAGACAGATTCACTAGATTGTTGCAAGACATGTGTTAAGATATTTGCGTGGCACTGTGGGATATGGACTAAGATATTCTTCCAATTGTTGCATGATATTGCAAGGATTTTTCGATTCTGATTGGGCTGGTAGTAATGTGGATAGGAAGAGCACCTCTGGGTGTTGCATCAACTTGGGATATGTCGTAATTTCCTAGTGCAGTAGGAAGTATACCTCAATAGCACTTAGTACTACAAAGGCCAAGTATATTGCAGTATTTGTTGCAGCTTGGGAAGTTGTGTGGCTTCGAAAACTCCTTGTGGGATTGTTTGGACAGAATCTAGAGCCAAAATTGATTCACTGTGACAACCAGAGCTGTGTGCATCTATTTGTGAATCTAGTATTCCATGATAAGTCAAAGCATATCGAGATTTAGTATCACTACATTCGTGATATGGTGCAGAGAGGTGTGATCAAGCTACAGTATATTCTCACATATGAACAGACTGTAGACATTCTTACCAAAACTCTTCCTACGATAAATTTTTCTTACTTTTGGGTATGGCTTGGTGTGATAGAGAATGTGTCCCTCATTGAGAGGGAAGGATGATTACATAGTGACCATTGCATTCTATTGGACACTCTATAATGGAGTTGGGAGATCTCTCAGACACCCTAGGAAAAGGTGGAGAGGCCACTGCATTCTCTTGGTCACTCTAAGAAGGAGTGAGGAGATCTATTGGACATCCTAAGAAGGGATGGAGAGACCACTGCATACTCCGAGACACTCTTTGTAGGAGTGGGGATATCTCTTGGAAATCATGTGAAATGATGGAGATATTTACTGCATTCTCTCGATCACTCTGAGAAAGAGTGAGGCGATCTCTCAGACATCCTAAGAACGGGTGGAGAGGTTGGTTCATACTGGAGCATATGTATGAACTCATCGATGGACTAGTTGATTTGTTGACACATCGATGAACTAAGTTGAGTCATTGCATGTTCTCCGATGGAATGGATAGAGTTGATGCATGAGTTGTTGCATGCTCCTCGATGGACTGGGTTGAGATGATGCATGTTGAATCCCCGATGGACTAGGTAGAATTGTTGACACTTCTCGATGGACTGATATTGTGTTGGAAGACCTTCCTTATGATATTATAAATATGTTCGATACAACTGTGGTGTACATATGATATCCATATGTGTTCCAGCATGATGATGCCTCCTTGGCTAAGAGGGAGTGTTGATGTGGTTGATACATGAGGCATCCTCACAAAGTCGGACCCAGAAGAAACATCCAAAAGACAAGTCAACCGAGAAAAAACATAGATGTCTAGCCAGTAAAGAAGAAAAGTCAACCCCACTTAGAAATTAAAAGGTTGGCATGATGATGTATAAATAGAAGGCGCCCTCACTCATTTTCATCAAGTAATCAAGCAAGCAAGTTTGCTCCAAGCAAGGACAAGTTTGCTCAGACTAGTAAAAGACACTTTTTTGGGGTTCTCCATCATTGGATAAGTTTCGCTTATATTCTTGGGGTTTATATTTTTTCTATCTATATGTAAATTGATCTCTAAACTAATTATATCTATTAGAAGGTTGTTTTGTTTTTTCCCTTTGTGGTTTCTCGGGTCAAATCTTTGTGTCTATTGTTTATGTGCTTGGTTATTATTTTATTGATCTTGGTTATTAGATGCAAGAATTATACTGCTATATCTATAAAATATGACAAAGGAAGGAAGTACAAGAAATGAAATCTTACCATCAAATACCAAAGTTAATGGTTAGCATTCAAGGCAAGAATTATCAGAAGGAAATTGAAAGGATAAAATTGGATTTGGAAATAAAAATCATTTTTCTAAAAGGGGAGGTACAAAAAATCAATTCTCAATTAAATTTCCAGTGAAGATATAACTATAGGTCCAAGACTCTGGAAAAAATTATGAACAATCAGAAACATATAAGGATCGAACAAGACTAGTGTATGAAACTAATAAGGATCCAAAGGAAACATAAACAAGGAATGTGTTGAAATTCGGAACCTATGCAGATGAAGCTAAGAGATATATTGGTACTAAACTCAAAAGGAAAATGACAGGATGGAAGCACAAGCATTTCACAAAATCAACAAAAGTGACAAAGCTAAAACATCAAGGAGATAATTAGGTATCAATGTTTTTTCTTAGGACATTGTTTCCTATGAAATAATTTGGGGCTTAAATAATTTAATTGTAGGGAATATGAAAATAATAAGGCCATTAGTGAGAACACTAGACATCATTATGAGAATTAAACTAGTCATCCAAACCATTTCAAAGGCATAAATGATGACTCATTTGGACCTCTAAATATTGACACTATGTTACAAATGTAATAATTTTGGTCACACTGCACTCAACTGTAGACTAAAACAAAATCCCTTTCACCAAATGGGATCACATGGAAGTGTTTTAACACTCGAAAAGGATAATAGCAGGAGTTGGAAACCAAAAATAGAAGAACTACATACTGGAAAATGTGATTTGGCTTTGCATGCTCAAAGTAGAGAAAGTAGTTGGTATGTTTATAGTGGATGCTTTAAACACATGTCTGGAAACAAACACAGATTTCTAAATTTTGAAAATGAAAAAATAGGAAGTGTTACTTTTGGAGGAAATGGTACAACAAAGGTTCTTGTAATGGGCATAATCACTCGTGGCAACAAGGATGCATAACATTAGAGGAAGAAGTCAATATTGAACAACTAGAAGGATTTCAACTTTCAGAAAATAAGAATAGTGTATGAAAACTTAAAAAGGCATTGTATGTATTGAAGAAAGCACCAAGAACCTGGTATGCAAGACTAGACAAATATATACAACAACAAGGATTCAAAATAGGAGTTGCAAACAACAATATTTACATTAAGGTGGAAGAGGATGAAATGATTATTATAGTAGTATATGCTGATGATATAATTTTGGAAGCAACAATGATTATCTGAGCAAAATATTTAGTAAAAGCATGCAAAATGAGTTTGAAATATCAATGTTAGAAGAATCATCATTTTTGGGGGATTAAAAATTGTGCAGTCAAATAAAGGTATATTTATATCTCAATCCAAGCTAATAATCACTCCAATGGTCACAAGTTCCAAACCAAGCAAGGATGATGAATCTACAAGAGTAAATAAAAAATTGTATAGATCCATGATAGGAATTTTTTTATATGTAACTACGACTAAGCCTGATATCATGTAAGTAATTGGTGTGGTGGCCAGATTTCAATACAAGCCAAAGGAGACTCACCTTCAAGTAGTAAAAATAATACTTTGTTATTTGAAAGGGACCTTGGAATTTTCCCTATGGTATCCCAAAAGTGAAAACTTCATCTTAACAACATACTCTGATGCAATTTGAGAAATATGTGTCGATGATAATAAAAAAAAGTACAAGTGGTTGTGCATTTTTCTTGGAAAAAAGTTTATTCTCATGGATAAGAAAGAAGGAAGCCTCTATTTCATTATCTATTGTTGAAATGAAATAACATTGCAACAACTGCTTGCTATACATAGGTTCTCTAGATAAAACAAACCTTTCAAGAAATCCAAGTTATGATGGACCAACCAATATCAATATTCTATGAAAATACGAGTGTAATTAGTATATCCAAAAATCCTATAATGCATTCAAAAACAAAACATATTCCCATCAAATATCACTTTCAAATGGAACATGTTGAAAATCAAGCAGTGAAATTGGAATATGTAACTACAAAAGAACACGTAGCAAATATCTTTACAAAACCACTTCTCGGAGAAGCTTTTGAAATTCTTAGACAAAATCTAGGAGTGATATCCTTGCTGGACCAGTAAAGGGTGCAGGCTTAAGGAAGGAGCCCCTTCCCATTGATGCCAAAGGGGGAGAAATGGACAAGGGGAGGAAGCAGTACGTAATTAGAAGCAAATAGTAAGTGGGGGTATAATAGTAGACGAGTCGGAGTGTTTCCATCACTGACAAAGGGGGATATTGTTGGAATTAATGTTGTCATTGATGTCAAATAGGATATTAAACTTAATGTTATCATCATTGTCAAATAGAATGCTGGTTAATGTCTAAAAGGGTTGATTTAATGATTAATGCAATAAGAATGTTAGCATGGTTGGATTTGCTAGATAAGATGTTGGACTTGACTTAATGTTGTCATATGAAATTTTTGGGAATGGTACTGGCCTTGAAGTCAGTTTGAAGAAGTATATAGGCTACACAGAAACAACATTGTAAAAAGATGGATTGGACAAGTACAACAACAAGACAAGAAAAAGAAAGAAGTGTACAATAACAGAAAGCAAGTGAAACAACCATAATGGCAGAGTGCATGAACAATCAATATTTTGAAGCGAGTGAAACAACCATAATGGCAGAGTGCATGAACAATCACTATTTTGAAGCGAGTGAAACACCAGAATGTGCAGATAGTTGTTACATCAAAGTGCACAGATAGTGAATAAATTGAAGTAAATACAAATGACAAGCATGTGGTGCGTCAAAGTATGAATGTTGAAGTGCGCAGATAGTGGATCAGTCGAAGTAAATCTAGATGACAGGAAAGTGGTGCGTCAAAGTATGCAGGTCGAAGTGCATAGTACAATAGAAAATTTGACGAAGTGTTGAAGAAGGACAGGTACAAATAAGCCCCTCGTGGTAGAAAACCCTTTTTCTTTAGATAATTGGTGTGGTCAATTGATTAACTTAAGAAAATAAAATAATTATGTCAACTCTCACGTGGACATTATGAGTGATATAAATAAACAAGGATTAATGTACTTTGTGGGGTGTGTCCGCGACTATGGATAATTTGGATTTTTACTTTTTTGGGTTTAGTAGTTATCAATGACTAGTTGATCAAAAGAGCGAATGAATAAGCATAGTCAGTGTACATCCAAGTCACAAGTCGTAACTTGATTGGTGATAGTTAGAAAAAGAGTGGAAGGCTACAGAAAAGTCCAATACAAATAACCATGTACACAAACAAGTTGTAAATTGTAGTGAAAGACCACAACATAGTTTGAGACAAGTACATATTCAAGTTGCATGTCACAGTTAAAGAAAGGTTGCAAGACCTAGTTTATATGCTAAAGTTCAATAATATTGAAGTAGAGTTTGGTGAAGTGCAAAGCCAAGTCCTAGTTGAATAGAGTAACATACAAAGATATTGTGTGATATAGGAACATAATTGGCACACAAAGAAGGTGTGCAAAATAAGTGTGACAAAACCAAACTCAATAAAGTTTGCATGAAAAGGAAAGGAGTGTGAGTTGGTGCTCACAGGAGTTTGAAGCCTCCATCTAGTCAGAGTTGGAAAAACACCGAAGAGTGTGATTCAATGCTCATAAGAGGTTGGAGCCTCTTTATTGTTGGTGCTAGAAAACAAATATTTGGAGCTTCCTTCCAATTGATGCTAGTAAACTCATTGAATGTAATATTTATATGAGAAAAAAACATTATTTGGTTTTCTCTTGTTTGGGTTTCCACTTAAAATATCTTGCATACTTTGTATGCTGTATGTGATGATGAATGGTATTTAGTAATGGTCAATGTTTACATGATATGATTAATGTTTGAAATGATAAAAAGTGTGAAATACTAATTCACCCCCCTCTTAGTATTTCCAACACTTAGATTAAATAGGTGATCAACCATGAGATCCATGTTAGAGTTTGCACTTTAATTCAAATAAGTTAGATATTTAATCCAATGCAATAGGATCACGAAAATATAGACAAGTGCAACATAAAAGAGACACAAATATTTATCTTGGAAAACCCTCTCTCAGGAAAAACCCATCAACTTCTTTAGTATAGATTTGTCACTAAGTACAATGTCAAACACGTTAGATTTTTATCATTTAGTCGATATGATCTTAGGATCTTATCTGACAGAATAACATGCACAGCAATAATCACAAGAGACAAGAGACACAAAGATTTTTCCTCGGGGAAACCATAAAGGAGAAAACCCTGCAACTTCCTCAGAGATAGAATGAGCACCATTGCCAAAAGTAAAACCCAAAAACAAAAACATGATCTTCGACATTTGTTCTCTCTCTCACTTGTGCGAGATCCTCTTCTCTCACTCATGCGCTATAGTTGAGTGAGTGTGTGTTTCAAATAGAGAGGCTCACTCACTATCTATTTATACTAGTTTTCGACTTGACAGTTACTTACCAGGGCTGACTTCTATAGGAGAGTCTAATAACCCTAGTACCCCGAAACTGTGGGGACTATTTCCTCGACTTACAAAGGAGGGTTAACCTCTACGAATTTACCTGAATTGATTACATTAATGATTCTCCCGATATGAACATCGGGGTACAAAGAAATACAACATATAAAATATACAAGTGAATACATTCTGAAGTTACAAATACAACAACTCTCCCTCTTAACTAGGAAGGTATTCTCTTGACACAATTCATCAGCACAACTCTTCGTTGCTGGATCATTCATCAAAGTTGCATCATCATCAAAGATGTATCATCACTGGATCATCATCATCATCACTTCTCCTGCTATCTCGATCAAATGGTGTTATCTCTCAATTCTTCTCATCATAGGAAGTTCTAGAGAGCCATCCCTTTTTCATGCTAGTTGTAGGCCTAGCCTCCATGTAGGTCTTCATCAAAAGAGCCATCCCTTTTTCATGTTGGATGTAATGCCTTTCCCTTGCAAGGACTTCCCCTACAGATCCAGCCCTTTTTCATGTTGGATGCTGCACCTTTCCTCTGCATGGATTTCCCCTATAGAGCCAACCCTTTTTCATGCTGGATGTAGCACCTTTCCTTTGCAAGGATTTCCACTGCAGAGCTAACCCTTTTTCATGTTGGATGCAGTACCTTGCCTCTGCAAGGATTTCCCCTACAGAGCCAACCCTTTTTCATGCTAGATGCAGCACCTTGCCTTTGCAAAGATTTCCCCTATAGAGCCATCCCTTTTTTATGCTGGATGCAACACCTTTCCTCTACAAGGATTTCCACTACAGAGCCAACCCTTTTTCATGTTGGATGTAGTATCTTGCCTCTGCAAGGATTTCCACTATATAGCTAGCCCTTTTTCATGTTGGATGCAGCACTCAGCACTTACATTTGACCATGGGAGGAACCAATCCTACCACCATGTCAGAAAGGCACAACACTTATATTTGACCATGGGAGGAACCAATCCTACCACCATGTCAGAAAGGCTCATGGACTCATCACTTCCCCTTGGAAGGAGCATAGATCTAGAGAACACCAAGATTCTCCCTGAAGTACTCAAACTTCACTTGGCTAATGTCTTGGTTAACACATAAGCTATTTGTTCGTCCGTCGCAACATATTGGAGTTTCATTGCTCCTCTCTGCACCGTATCCCTGATATAGTGATATTTGATATCGATATGCTTTGACTTGTCATGGAATGTCGAGTTCTCTGACAAATTCACACAACTTTGGTTGTCACAGTATATACAAGTAGCATCCAACTGGAGATCAAACAAATCAGACAGTAGCTTCCTCACAACTAGCCGAACAAGCTGCGACATACTCTACTTCAGCTATACTTACTGCCATGCAAGACTGCTTCTTGCTAAACCAAGAGATCACACCTGATCCCATATTGAAGTAACACCCCAAAGTTCTCTTCCTATCAATGGAACTGTCTTCCCAATCCAAATCTACATAACCTTCCAAGTTAATCTTCTTATTTGCCTCATAATTGAGCCCATAGTCAATTGTACCCTTTAGGTATCTCATAATATGCTTTGCAGCAATCAGGTGAACATGTCTAGGATTCGTCGGGAACTGGCTCAATGTGTTCATAGCAAAGCAAATATCTGGTCTTATATTCGTTAGGTACATAAAGGACCCAATCATCTAACAATACATTGTAGCATCATCCGACTCTGATGAAGCATCACTCTATAGCTTCAGGTTTGATTCCATAGGTGTGGTCATGGCCTTGTAGTCCATCATCCCGAACCTCTTCAGGATATCTACTACATACTTCCCTTGTCTTAGGGAGATTCCATCTGCATTCTGCTACACCTCCATGCCTATAAAGTAGTGCATCATACCCAAGCCTTTCATCTTGAACTCGGCAGCAAGCTTCCTCTTTGTGTTAGCAATCAACCCATCCTCACCTGTTACAAACAGGTCATCTACATACAGTAGGAGTATCACAGGGTTCCCTTCCTCAACCTTATAGTAAAGGTTGGAATCCACTTTAATCTTGGTAAAGCCTAAGCCAATTAGGAAGCTGTCAATTCTGTCATACCATGTCCTAGGTGCTTGTTTCAAACCGTACAGGGCCTTCTTCAATTTGCACACATGAGTTTCCCTGTCATGTGTCTCAAAACCGAGTGGTCGCTCCACATACACTTCCTCTTCTACTACACCATTCAAGAAAGAAGTCTTGACATCCATCTAGTGTATCTTCCATTTCATTACTGCAGCCATAGCAAGTACTGATCTGATGGAAGTGTATCTGGCTACAGGTGCAAAAGACTCCTCATAATCTATCCCTTCTTTCTGGGAGAATCCACGTGCCACAAATCTTTCCTTATATTTCTCTATGCTTCCATTTGCAGCATGCTTGATCTTGTATATCCACTTGGAAGTCACAACATACTTCCCCTTTGGTCTTGGGACAACATCCCAGACACCATTCTTCATGATCGACTGGTACTCTTCAATCATAACATACTTCCATTATTTCTTTTCTGTCGCTTCTTCATGGTTGTAAGGTTCTTTATCAATGATGTCACATAATAGAGATACATAACCGTAGTAGAACCTAGTTCTCTTCCTTTCTCTGTGCATTTCTTCTAGAGCCCCATATCTTTCTTCACCTTGGATAGCCTCTCATACCCATGCAGGTTTCCTTTTGTAAGGATTCTTCTCTTGGGGTGGATTTACAGGTTCCTGGGGTTCTTCCATTTCTCGATCTTCTTCTGGAGTTGCTTCATTCATAGTTGTCTCTCGAATCCTAAGTACATCTGTTTCTTCAAGTTTGCATTAGATATTTTTCTGGATTTGTTGTAAGTTGAGTCTTCGTTAAATTGCACATCCCTGCTGATGTTGATATTCTTGAATCCTGGGAAGAATATTCTATAAGCCTTCGATCTTTCACTATATTCCACAAATATACCCTTCTTTTCGTAAGGATCTAACTTTGTCCTCTTTTCTTTTAGAATGTGTATGTACAATGGACAACCAAATATTTTGAGATGACGGTCTTCTAGTTTATTTCCGGAGAAGACTTCTCCGGGTGTATTTTTCTCAAGTACTCTATGTGGAGTACGGTTATGTACATACATAGTTGTCTTAGCAGCTTCTGCCCATATATGCATAGGAAGATCTTGATCATGAAGCATAGCCCTTGCTTCTTCCATAATTGTTCAATTCTTCCTTTCTGCAACCCCATTCTGTTGTGGGTTATATGGAGTGGTCAAATCCCTCTTAATCCCTGAATCTCTGCATAATTATTTGAATTCATTTGATGTGAATTCTCTGCCATTGTCTGATCGAAAGGTTTTTATTTTCTTCTTTGTGTGGTTCTCGATCAAGGCTTTAAATTCTTTGAACTTACTAAATACTTCATCCTTGATTTTCAAGAAATATATCCATGTCTTTCTAGAAAAGTCATCAATGAAAGAAACATAGTATACATACCCACTCAATGAACTGGATGACATTGGACCGCATACATCGGAGTGGATGATTTCCAAGATTCCTTTTGCCTTGCTCTCACTACTTGGAAATGTCTTCTTTGTGTTATTTCCTTTCGCACATCCTTTGCAAACACCTTCATGTTTTGCCTGCATTTTTGGAAGACCTTCAATAGCTTTGCTTGCAAGTGGTAGTGCCCTATAGTGCACATGTGCAAGCCTTCTATGCCAAAGTTCATTTGTCTCTAGTGATTCATGGACCAAAGCTTGTTCTGGTTGGCCCTTTAATTTGTATAATCCTCCCTCTTGCTCTCCAATCACAACTGCATCATCTATAGTCTTTCCCTTTGGCCACATAAGGACTTGGCCATCTACAAATGCAACCCTTATGCCTTTTGCATCTAATGCATAGATGGAGAGAAGTTTCTTCTTTAGTCTTGGTACAAACAAGACATCCTTCATCTTCATAGACTTTCTAGAGTCTAGCTTATAGGAGGATTCACCACTACCTTTTATGGGATACTGGTAGTCATCCCCAAGTTTCACTTTGTGAGGTGACTCATGTTCAGATAGTTTCACAAATGATTCTTTGAATCCCGTTATATTCTTGGAAGCCCCACTATCTATGAGCCAATCATTGCTCCCATGTGTGACAGTTCCCGTGAGGGCAGAAATCAAAACATATTCTTCATCACTAGAAGAATCTTCTTCTTTGACTCTCTTTCTTGGAGGTTCATCATCCTCTGCAGTGTGAGCATGATGTCTTCTTTTGTAGTTCTTCTTATTTTGAGAGCCACCTTTTTTTCTGGGACAGTTTCTGGAGATGTGTCCTTTCTCATCACATGTAAAGCATCTGATACTAGATAGATCTCTTCTAGGGTTATTCTGGTGTGAGTGCTTACCTTTGGGATGATGATAGTCCCTTCTGTTTTTCTTGGTGTGTACTATGAGAGCTTGATATTCATTTCCCGTCTTTTCTTCTCGAAATACTCTTCAAGATTCTTCTTGTGAGCATTCCTCCTACAGTCTACTAAAGGTCATTAGCTTTCTTCTAGCACAAAGCCCTTGAATGAAGGAGTCCCATGACCTAAGGAGACCATTCATGGTGGTCATCACAATTTATGTATTCTCTACTTCTTAATTCACTGCTTCAAGTTGTTCTTTGATCTGGGAGACCCTTGTAAAGTATGACTGTATGGTCTCTGCATTCTGGATCTTTACATTCTTCAACTAATTTCTCAAAGACATCCTCTGATTTATATTCTTCCCTTCAAATAGCTTGGTCAAGGAATCAAACTTCTCTTTAGGTGTCTTTAGGGAAGACACTTGTGGTATAAGGTGATCCTTGATTGAATCAGCAATAATCCTCTTGGCCTTGACCAAGTTCTTTTGTGTAAGGCCTTATCCTCATCTCCCTCTGGAACTAAAACTTCTCCACTTATGTAGGAGTCCAATTCATTTTCTTCAAGAACCGCTGAGATCCTATACTTCCATGCTCGAAAGTCATCATCTCCTTCAAGCTTTTCATCAAGCTTGGTGTGATGAGACATATTAATTGAGAACATCAAATGGAAATAAAAAATATTTAGATCTTACCAATTTGAGAAGCTGGAACTGGATCTGGAGCTGATCTTCTACAGTGTTGGTTTTCTGGTTCAAGGGAAAATTAGGGTTTGACTTTCTCGGAGTACTACCAAACCAAAAACTTCGATCTTGGTCTCTAAACTTTGATTTTGAGGAGGAGAGCAATCCTATGCTGGGCTCACTCAAAAATTCCACTTCTATGAAAAGCCCTAATTTCCCGCTGTAGTGGTAGGTCAAAAACTGAAAATGCTCAGAATCAGATTCATCTTCGACAAATATATGCACCCTTCAATGGAGAGTTAACCTAGCCTCTTTTTTTCTGATGATATGTGGAGAGAGACCCAAAAAGTAAGAATCCCTAGCTTCTGCAGCTGCATAGTGTCTTCTTCTGAGGTTAGCTCTGATACCATGATTAGATTTTTATCATTTAGTCAAAATGATCTTAGGATCTTATCTGAGAGAATAACATGCACAACAATAATCACAAGAGACAAGAGACACAAAGAGTTTTCCTTGAGGAAAACATAAAGGAGAAATCCCCACAACTTCCTCAAAGATAGAATGAGCGCCAATGGCAAAAGTAAAACCCAAATACATAAAGATGATCTTCGACAGTTGTTCTCTCTCTCACTTATGTGAGCTCCTCTTCTCTCACTCATGCGCTACAGTTGAGTGAGTGTGTGTTTCAAATAGAGAGGCTCACTCTCTATTTATACTAGTTTTCGACTTGACAATTACTTACCAGGGTCGACTTCTCTACGAGATTATAATAACCCTAGTATCCCAAAACTGTGGGGACCATTTCCCTGACTTACAAAGGAGGGTTAACCTCTATGACTTTACATGACTTGATTACATTAATGATTCTCCTGATAGGAACATCGGGGTACAAAGAAATACAACATATAAAATATACAAGTGAATACATTCTAAAGTTACAAATACATCAACAAAACAAAGATATACAAACCAAGAGATAAGATATCATTTGCAACTTCTTCTTCTTCTCTACCATAGAGAACTTGTCTTCCTTCACTTTGGAGTGAAACTGCTTAGTAACTTGTGTGTCCAAATGAGAGGAGCGCCTCCTCTATTTATATTGCTCAAGTGGGTGACCTAATCACTCAAGAGGGTCGACTTCTTAACCTTTTTGGGTCGACTTCTTCTAGGGAGACTCAATAATACATTTAATGAAACTTCTTTTGGGGACTAATGCCCCGACTTACCCTGAAGTTTTTACCTCAATACTTTTACATGACCAAGTACATTAATGACATCTCCAAATGGAGAAATGACATCTCTGAAAGGAGGTACAACATTAATACAACAAATGAAGAATATTTTCGAAGTTACATTTTTTACAACAATCCAACAGGATGATATGAAATAATACAAATTAGAAATCGTGAAAATGCCAAAGGGGAAAGGGAAATTCACCTTAGCATAAAAACGTGTTATGCTAGTCAATTAAGGATTAGTGATGGTTGGAAAGAAGCTCATCTTGAGTAACAATAGTATAGAATCGTCACATTTAGAGTAGTAAGTAAAATTTAGAATTGTCACATTTATAGAATGGATAGAATTAAAGGGCTAAAGGTACTATGAAAATTATCATAAAGTCTAGTAAACATTTATGCTATGAGGATGAAGGGGTCTCTCTCTCTCAAATGGAAAGCACATTTAATTATATATTTATTAGTGGATTGCAGAACATGAATAATGCTTTAGGAGTTTTGGTAAGATTCATAGTAACGACTTGTATAAACTGAATTTTAAGTGGACTTTGATGTGTTAAGATACCATATCGTGATTCATAGCACTCACAATTGGTTTAAAGGTTTAAATGTTTAAAAGTTTAAACTTAACTATCGTGTGCTTTTAGGATGATGATCCTCCAAGGGCAAGTAAGATAGACTATGGGATAAGATGACTTTGGGAGATTGGTCATGAGCTTAAACTTGGCATAAAGAGTAAGAAGATTGTATTCCAATGGTTGGTTATATATTTGGATTAGATGAGATAATACAACAACATAATTAAAAGGATAGTTATAGTTTTGGTGTAATGCAAGATCCAACTATAATTAGTATATCATGGCCATCAACAAATGTTGGGAATGCATTTGAAATGTTTGAAATCATATAAATTGATTCCATCCATGGCATTCCTTGTCATCCTTTGACAATTAATTTACCGATGAATTAATGGGATTTCTTTATTTATGCATTAAAGACGAAAAACTATGGAAAAACCTAATATTTTATAGAAAGATGGCCAAAGGTAGTTAAACATGATATAAATTATAATTAAGGCTTTTCTTAGTTGAAACAATTTTTTAAATTTCTTGTATACGTCATCTGGCTTTGTTAGTGATTTTAGCCTTACCACTATTTAATGCATTGCATTAAATATATTAAAAAGTTGGTTTAAACCAATTAGACAAGATATTGAAATCTCTTTAATCACAATACACTTCCTTAGTTATAGCCTTCACATTGATAACCAATTGCATTATGAACTCATAGAGGCTTCGAACTTGCTATTAAACCAAAGCTCCCATGAGCGAGTGACTAAATACATCATCAAACAAAAGGTGAAAAAAACATTAAATTCTAATAACAATAATGAAAGAAAATTACCAAAACTAAAATTATGATACATCAAGTAAGCAATCAAATAAAACTAAAGTTATGATACATCTGGTCAGCAATCAAATAAATATAATAAGAATTTAAAAGATTTTTAGAAAATAGAAAGTGTTGAAGTATCAACCAATAATGACATGCTAAGCCATGAAAAGAAAACAATTAAATTATAAATATAATATTTTTGAATTACCATAAACATGTTATGTATAATTTGACACATGGGAACATTATCATCTAATCAAGCTAGACACTAGCTCAAGCCTTGTAACCCAATTCAATGAGTGCATAATTGTAAAAAGAAGATTCTAAGAACATCTATGATAGGGATGGCAATAACCTAAAACTATAAGAATTGTAATAACCAAATGGATACCGAAGTCACACCTACATGAAAGAGCATTTGATGTATGAAACCTAATATAAAGTGAATAAAATGAGACAATTGTCTTGGTATTAAGGTTAAGAAATCATTTTCAATATACCATTTAAATTATGGTATTATAAATTTCAAATACTTTATGAATATAAAAAAACTTCTATAATCATGTTTCTAACCATTTTTACTTTTGGCAGGTTGTAGCAGCAAATGTAAGAGATAAAGGAAATGTCTTCATTTATGGTACTCTTGGATCAAGTGATGTTGTTGTTAGTATCAATGATTTAATGAGAGAAGTGAAAGTAAGGTGGTGGAATTTAAATGCCTTTGCTGAGCATAATAGGGAAAAGTGCATTGTAGATGTCTTAAAATTAATGGATCAAAAGGTTATCACGCCTTTGGTTGGTCAAATGTTCCCACTTAATGAATTTAGTAAGGCTATTTATGAATCAGAGAAATATGCGAGAGGTGGGAAAATTATTCTCTTAAATTAGAGTACTATATATTTTATCATTTTTATATATTGTACTCGACTCATTTAAGTATAAATATTATTTTTTGGTTATTTTTATATATAATATGATTTATATCTAAAATAGGAGTGTGGTTTGTATGGTAAATTATGGATTGTAATTACGTGTTGAATTGTCATTATATGTTTATAGTAATGTATAAGGATTACAATAATGGTTTTATTTTTGTTATATTTTGTATTATAAGTTATGAGTTATGAGTTGTTGTTACTTTCACTGTAAGTTGTGAGTTGTTTTTTTGTTTACGGTAGTGTATCTATTTTTAGAAGTTATATGTTTTTGGTAATTTTGACAATTTTTTTCTAATCACAATTGTTGATAATGAAATTATTTCAATCTATAAATGGATTTAATTTTAAACCATAATAAACCACAACAAGATATATTGCAAAGAAAAATCTAATTACTATATTATAACGTAATCAGTCCATACCATATTGGTTAAAAATGAAAATTTTCTAGTAGATATGTGTAACTAGGATTCTCATGGATTTGATAATATAAATATATATACATAAACCCAAATTATAATTTACATTTGAGTGCAACTTGCAACATTTGTCACTTTTCATTAGGGGAAATTAGCAAATTAATGCAAATAAATATATATAGCTTCAATCAATGCAATGCAACTTAATTATATTGTATCAATATGTTTACAATGTAGATGATTGCTAATGATTGTCATCTTTCTAAAATGAAAATGGAATATTTAAGGATTTAAATTCTTTTATTATTAATTCTTACAAAAGAAATATCAATAACACACTAAGAAAAACTATAAATGTAAATGTAAAAGTGAATGTCATCACCTTGAAATTGTCAACTATCTATGGAAAAGAAACCTTAGCATTTAAAAAAAATAGGCTAAGGTTTCCTTGAAAAAAAAAGCATAATAACACTACCTCATGGATATTAAATAACCTTAATAACACTACCTCATGGATATTAAATAACCTCAATTCAGTATGAAAAGCCTTATAAATGATCCTCTTTATTCAATTGCATGATTGTGTCTATGTATCACTCATGAGAGTTACGTGAGATTTCCTTCAATACTTGTGCAGTTCTCGTAAGCATGTGAATATCATATTTTGGGGAAATTCAAGGCCCACGGGCCTAGTTCAAAACGAGTTTAAAGTGAATTTGACCCCTTAGTTCATTAAGGAGTACTTTGGCTTTTCAGTGTCTCATCAAGCACTTGGATCCCATTTTCAAATGAAGAGCATTCACATGTAAACTAGTTCTTTATTGGAGCTCAGAATTAGCTTATAAATGAAAGCCATGGGATAGTGTTTGAAGAAGAGAAGAATTGCAAGTTTGAGTTGGAATAATGAACTCAAAGATCATAAGTCTCACTCTTTCACCTCTACAATTAATTTGCTTGCGTGAGCTCCTTCCTCAAGGAGACAAGCTTTCTTTATTTTCTATTATTAGAGAGAGATTTCAAGAAGGAAAATAACACATTTGAAGAAGAATTTTGGTTATCACTTGCTTCCAATCATTGTTACCAAGTGATACTACATATTTTATTCTATTCTATTGGACTAATATATGAGTATTATTATTTCCCTCCATTCCTTTGTGTTTGGATGTCATTCTTGTAATTAATCTTATAGAATGATTACTTGTGTGCTTCTTATTTTCTATTAAGATACTCTTATACTAGTCTCATTACTAAACTTTGCCTATTGTCTAACTCGTAGCCTAGTTTAGACAAAGGTTTTTGCTCACCGAGGCAACAAAATCCACAATACATATTCATATAAATATTACTTCTCAGGTTGTTTGAAGCTCATTTTCTAACTTTTGGTAGTTTACAGGGTCAGAAATCATCCTTTACTTTCACTCAACAATCCTAAGGAGACAAAGCTTTTAAATTTCTATTTTTGTGTTTACTGTCGTGCCTGAGTATTTTTGTGTTTCAAATTACAGGTTTTCCTTAAAAACCCATAGAATTTATGGATATCCAATCGTATTTTTGTGAAATAATCTCTCACGTGTGTTAGTTTACACCCCATGCAATTGCACGAAAACCCACCACATTTAAATATGAAAATTATCATGGAAAAATTAAATACCTACCTAAATAGTTTCACAAAATCCCATCAAAATTCCATGCAAAGCTTTCTAATGGGAGAGAGTCAAATATATTCCCAAAAAATTACATTATTGTCCAGAAAACAATTCGCAAATTCTCGTCAAATTCCCATGCAAAGCTCTCTAATGGGAGAGTCAAATAAATTCCCAAGAAATTACATTATTGTCCATAAAACAACTCTGGCGGGAGAGCCAAAAAATCAACTTTTTGGTCACTAATCAATGAATTCTCATAGGTTGGAAGACAACTTTCAATTTTTCAAGAATTTTAGGTTGATGTTCCTGTTATTCTACATTTCATTATATGTTCCTAGTAATTAAATCACTGAGGGGATAAATGGTGGAATAAAAATTCTTCAAATTAACTACATCGATGGTTTGTTACTAGTCATTGCACATGGATGTATGGTGCAGAATATTTTATTCACTACCATGTTGCGATGTTTTGACTTATTTTGTTCTGGGGAATAGATATGTACTCATCAATCCTTATTGCTTGCAATTATTTGTGTTTTGTTTTTTTTAAAAAGCAAATTTCAATTTCATATGTCAATTTAAATTTAGGATACAACTCTTAGAAAAATTGTTTATGCTATCACAACTCACACGAAAAAGGGACCTAAGAATTATTTTTAATCCCTAATATTCTCTTTGCTTTGTGTTCACAAACATTAAACATTCTTAGCAAATAAGAAAAGAGACAAAATGAAATACCTACCTTGTAACTTTCATTTTTTTAGTCATGGTTTATTTGTAAAATTCCTTTCACACTTAAGGAGTTAATTAGAAGATGTAGGAACCCCAAAAGTTCATATCATTCATCTCTTTAAAATCCTTATTTAGTTTTTTGCAAGCATTTTTACACAATCTTTCTCAAGATTTTTTTTCAACATTGTGTCTTGGTCAATTGAAGGACACACACAAAGGACCTAAAGGGTCTTTTCGATCTGACATGCTCTTCACCTAGTACCCATAAAGTGATCTTGGTGGACCGAAAAGAGTGAGAATCTAAAATACATCCTTCATCACACCAATTTAATTAAAAACCGTGTTCATGAAATTGGTGTAGCCCCATTAAAAATAATTAGCACAAGTATCTAACTAACATAAATATCCACATGAGGTCACAAAATAATTTATAGTCTAAGTAAGGATTGTGGGAATAGACATCCAAATAATTTCTCGTAATCATTTCTCATTTGAAACATAGTTGTTTTTCTAGGGAGCTTAAAATCCTTTCATCACAAGTATGTAAAAACCAAGTGTTATAGCCCAAAATGACACATTTCTTCCTGTGACCACTTTCCCAGGATTCCTTCGCATGTCGACACTTCCATGACGACACTTCATGAAAGTCACTAAAAAAACACCTAACTTGGAGGACCCATATCCGGAGTTTTGTAACTCTGTTTGACCTCTTCTCTACACCATTGGAAAGGTATCCGAATCAACGAAAACTTTTCAGAAATGCCTAGAACTACCCTTAAAATGAGCATTTTTTACCTATACGCGACTTGTCATACATGGTACCTGCGTATTGTACACGACTTGTTCTACATGGTACCCGTGTATTCCCTATATTCGCGACTATTGCCATTGCAACCTGCAGATCATACGCGATTATTTTCACTACAACCCACATATATCACTTGTATACACACCTGTTGTTACTGCATCCCGCGTATTTTTCTTGTAGATGTCAAAAAGGGATGTTTCTCGAATTTTGGTTAGTTTGGGTGGTTATGCTGCTGACTCCTTCAGTTGTAACTACTTTCTCTTCGACCCTATTTAATCAGAATGGTTTCTCATATTGTTTTGATTGTCATTACTTTATATGTGGTCATATTGGTTTGAGGGAGGTAGGGTTTGTTTTTGCAGGTCTCTTGGGGAAAGAGGAGAAAGAGGAGGATTGAAGGGTTGCTTGGATCAACCTTAGTTTGCTTGGCATGATTTTTGGCTTATGTTTATGGTCAGCCTCTATTAGTGATCTTTGTCTGAGTTCAAAATCTTGTTGGTGTTTGTTTCCTTCTTCTTCTGTTGGTTAAATTCACCATGCCTAATTAGTTTACTTGTCTCTTATGCAAGCCTCCTTTCCAAGTAGGGTTTATACTGAATTTAGGGCATTCTAGAGTTTGTTTGGTGGTTGTATAGCATAGTGCCTTTTGCTTTGTTCTTGTCATGTGTGTACTTTAGTTTGTAGGTAGTTTTATTTTGCATTTATAAAAGAAAAAAAGAAAAAAACACATGTTTTCTTTATATGCATGTAGATTAGGTCTTTAGTCTAGATTGCATCGAATATCATTGTTTTTGAAAAAAATAAAAAAGAAATTGTTCTTGGCTTTCAAGTTTCTATTTGAAAAGGAAAGAGAATAGTTTTTTTCTTTTTGCATTTCATTTCTTTTTGCTTAGTCATCTTGTTTCAACATTGATTCAAAACACCATTGGTTTCACCTTCTCCACCCCCTTTGGGTAATCAATAACCCTTTAAAATAAATGCTTAATATTAAAATTTATTAGTAATTGTTTGTTTATAGGGACGACACACAATAGTTTAGGATAGTGTTTTGGGTTAGGGATATCTTAGCTTCCCAAAACTTCAAACTCAAACATAGTGGCCTATCTATTAGTAAATCCAACTTCGTTGGGAAAGACACTGGAAATATCCTCTCACACAGGAGTCAAGCACAAGGTCATGCGATATTGAGTTGTTGGATATACCCCTCCACTTCTCAGCAAAGAATACACCAAAGTTGTTGCACATTTCGAGACTCATCCAATACCTCCTCTCGGACCCGTGTGGTTCCTGGTACTGTCTGGGTTCCAGTCTTTGCTACCATGTCCATGTGCATCGGCTAGAATTACGATTGTTCCACCACAATTTCTTCATGATTTTGGTAGCCTTAATATCTTGTCTGCTAAGATCTTACATGGGTGGCATTGGAAGGTTATTTCCAGTACACCTAGGGTAGACTTGGAGGCTGACCTCGGTAGACAATCTGGGAGAGTGGTTGGGTGATTCCAGTGCTTGCACCCAGAGGGATCTTCACGAGACACCAAGTAACTACTCTCCTTCCTTCACTTGTTAGTTATGGGCTCTCATCATCCCAAACTTTCCTTTGGAAGGCATCTTTGTTTTCCTGGATTGATACTTAGGTATTTTTCTAGTGGTGTGTTCTTTGTATTGTTGGTTGTCTGTCTACCTCAGATATTGTCTCCTTGTTTGAAACTATGGCTAACACCCCTTTGAACACTAACCAAGAGATCCCCATGCCGGTAACTCCTTGTACTATTCCTCTTATAGGGAATGTTGGTGTTCCTTCGATGGCCACCTTGAATATGCCTGGATTCACCCTAGGGCTATTGGTGTGGTTTTTTTCCACTCCAACTGTCATGAATGCTACTGATGCTTTTCATGTAAGTGCTTTATATCAAGGGCATCAAAACATTGCTTCCCCTTCACCTGTAGTTGCTTCTCCTCCTCCTTCTACCTCATACAGTGAAAGTCCTGACACTAGTAACCGTCAATCTAAAAGGAGTAAAAGAAGAAAGAATAGGAAGAACACTCGTAAGCAAGGGGGCACACATTCAACCTTTGCAGGTCAAGTTGAACCTCACCACCTAGCCTTTGTAGTTCATGTTGGGGGCACCCATCTAACCTCTGCAAGTCACGTTGGATCTAAGCACTCAAATTATGCAAAGCATGTTGATCCTACCCATCCAACCTCTGCAGGTCATGTTGGATCCATCCACCCAGCCTCTAAAGGTCATTTTGGGGGAACACACTCGACTTCTACGAAGCATGTTGATCCTGTCCATCCAACCTTTACAAGTCATGTTGGACCCAGTCTCTCAGCCTCTGTGGTTCATGTTGAGATCAAATATTCAGCCACTATGAGTCATGTTGGCTATGTTGAAAAGACTAATAATTCAAAACACAAGCCTGATTTTCCTTGTAATATTTGTGAGGGAGACCACCTTACTTATATATGCCCTGCCATCATGGAGGTACGAAGAGTTTGGTTTCATGGTCATCCTGTTTTTGAACATCCTACATTTTTTCAACAACCATCCTCTCTTAGTCAAGTTGGACCCAATCACCTAGCCTTTGGTGGTCATGCTAGGGGAAAACTCTCAGCCTCTGTAGATCATTCTCAGAGCAAACAATCATCCACTACTAATCATCTTGACACCATTGAGAAAACTGGTCATTTGAAGTGCAAACTTAAGTTCCCTTGTAAGTTATGCAAGGGAGATCATCTTACTCAATAACGCCCTGCTATCGTAGAGGTGTGAAGAGTGTGTTACGAGAATCAAGAATATCCTGCTCCTGAACAACCTATAGTTTCTCAACAAACAACTAAACCTTTGGTTGATCTAGTGGTCAAACCTTCCCAGTATTTGTTTCACCCCACTCTTCTTTCGAAGAGTCATCCTTATGTGATTGAACCAATGTCATGTTTGGGAAATCCCACTCTCCCTTCAGAGAGTGACTTTCACGAAGCGGTTGAATCGATTCCATTATCTATCAATCCCACTCTTCCTTTGGAGAGTGAATTGTCTACTAGTCACATTTTCTTCACTTCCAATTCATAACTTACTGAACAAGGGAGCATTGATCTCTCTTCAGATGAACCCCCACCAAGCTCTCGGATTGCTTCCTTTTTTTGGGATAGCCTAGTTGAGTCGCAACTTCCTTCTGATGCACCTTTCTAGATAAAGTTCAAAGTTGAAGAATACATGATTGCTCATTGTATTGTTGATGAAGGAGCCTTAGTTACTGTATGCCTACTCGTTCTTGGTGAGGCATGGGATCTCACATCCTTGTGTCGACAGATAGTCAGTTACTGGAGTTTGATAGAAGAACTAGTACAGCCTTGGGAATGCTTTCTCAAACACCTATTACTATTGGTGGAAAATCATCTTAGTTGACTTCGTGGTGATAGAGGACACCTTGGAATTCATTATGCTACTCGGACATGATTATGTCTATTCCATGCAAGTTGTGGTGTCAACGTTCTTTCATGTGATGTACTTTAAACATGGCAAATAAATTCTCACTATTGATCAATTGGATTTTCTCGATCCCTCTCCTGACCCAACTAGAGACCAGGTCTTTCCTTTATTAATTCCCCGTGTCTCGATAAACACTACCCCACCACGGGTGAGCTATGTGGCCTCATGTCCTTTTCATTCAATTGTCACTAAGGGGAAACCTCTGTGTTCATGCTTACCTTCTTGGGATTCGGTCCCAGCAGTTTACCAAGTGATTCATCCTATACAGACTGTGGATCCCGCTCTCCATTTCGTCGATCCATTTGAAGATTTAGACATGCTTCCTATCTCAGATGATCTCCTTCCTTCGGATGAACTCTTCCTAGATTCTTTGATACAGTCTGACCTTCTTATGGATTTCGACTCAGTTGTGACTAAGTCTAACCCTGATTGGCTTCATAATCTTGAACTTTCCATTGACCGATCTCCTTATTTTGGTCTTGTTCAGTATTTTTACCCTTCCTTTGACCAGCAAGTCAGTGATCCTAATGATTTTGATTTTTCTTATGAATTTTTCAACTCTTGTGATACTGAGTTTGTTCTTGCAGACTCTACCTCCCTTGTTGATTTTTTCTTTTCTTCTGAGGTTGATATTGTTGATCATAAACCCTCGGATATTGGCACTATAGAGTCCTCTTTCGTTGATTCTGCCTTGACTACACCTTTTGTAGAAGATAACAAAGTTGCATGTGTTTCTGCCAAAGTGACCTACATCGGATCTTTTCTTATGAAAGTGATTTTGATGTTGTTGTTTCTTGGCGACATGATTTGTAGTTGGATCCAAAAAAATTTGCTGGACTTGCCTTGTTGTTCAAGCTGTAACTACATTTCCATGTACCTCGATTCCGCTTCTGATCCTGATGTCAACTTCCACACTTTTAGCTTGTTGTATAAGCCCTCATCTCTGTTCTCATCATTGCTTAGCCTTGTATCATTTTTCCTTTGCAACTTGACACCTTTTTCCTTGAGGAGACATTCCCCGAGTGTCTTTATCCTGCTCATGTTCCTTGCATTATGCATAGGTTTGTTCCTCGTGCTTGGAACTAATTTCTCCTACCTCTGACACTCGTCTCCTTGCATTTAGAGAATTCTTTCTGCTCTCCTTCGAGCTCGTTAAAAATGATAAGGAGGTCATGAGTTTAATTATCCAAACTTGTTAAAAATCATGGGAAATATATGGAGATATATTCAAGCCCTGGTCTGACTCCTTAATATTGACTAGATTGTCGAGTAAACTTGTTTGTTCATACTAGTTAAGTTAAATTGAACAATCAATCACATAGATATAAGTTTACCCCTTTTACCAACCTTTTGGATTACTTAGGAAAAAGGAATACCCTAATTTCTTCAGAATCTAGAAGAGTATTTCCAGGTATAGGTTTATCTCTTTTCCAGACCTGGAGGACTAAATTTACGGAAAATGAACCTTTTCGAGCTTAGTTTTCTCTTTTTCGTGCTCTAGACCTAAACATGAAAAAGATTATTGAGTGTAATTTATGTCTTTGTCATGATCGCTAAAACCTAAAGAAAAAAGCATCGAGTTTATTGTTGTGAGACCCATTTCTCGTAACCAAATGGATCTTTCTAAGTGATCTTGCCTTCCTTCACACTAGTTAAACTCAGGCTACATGTCGCTTCTGAAGGTGCGTCAGTCTGGTGATAGTTTACACCTTTTTTAGACCTTGCTGACTAAATACGAAAAATGCATACCTTAGTTCACCTGGGCTAAGAGACTTATCCTCTGTATTGTTTTACACTTTTTCGGACTTAGGAGACTAAATTTACAAAAAAGCACCCCCCCTGGAGTCTTCTTTGGAGTTTTCAGACTCTCAAACCTATGAAAACACTGTCAAGAATTCACTAATTTAGGCTCATAAAAGCCACGAATCAGTGCTTTATCAATCATTATTTTGCCTCTTCTTTGAGATTGCCAAAAATGAAGAAGGTCCCGAGTTTGATTTCTTTGACTCAGTAGACTTTTACAAGAAATAGGGAAGAGAAGTTCATTCACATGTATTTTACATCATGGCAGCAAGTCTTGTTTCCTTGAACAAAGCACCAGTTTTGAGTCTATCAATAGTTGGGTCCTATTATTTTGACCTTATCTCGATTTAGAGTTTCTTACTCCTCCAATTGGATTCTTTTCCAATTATATGGGGAATCTGTCAATGTCGCCTACATTGCAGATTTGTGTCATTGGTCCTTTTGTGTCAAAAGCTGCCTAAGTCACTTTTGTGTTGTGCTCACTATTCAAGGATAACCTTTTTTGTCCATTCTGTATTTTCCTTGACCTTTTGTGTCTTCCATTTCCTGGTATTAGTTCTTTACATCATGTCTTCGGCGGTTCTTGTCATGAAATTCAGTACTAGTTCCAAATCTAATTAGTCTTTGACTTACCTCATATTGGATGATGGAGGATTCCTTAATGCCTTCCTTCCAACGGATCTCTTCCTATAGACTTCAACACATGAGATTTAGAATTTATGACAGTACCTTGGGGATTGCAGTCATCAATGGAAATTTCCCTCGCTATTGGCTAGTGGGAATACCTTATTGTCTCCTACTCAATGGATTCTTCAAGTCTTCGACTTCAATTCCTTGTATTCACACTTGTTAGAATGTACTAGGTATCTTAGGGACTATTTTGATTAATGGCATTTAAACCTCATGTTTGTTAACAGTTCTCATCATTTACCGGTAATTAAATGGTTTCCTCCATGCTCGATTTCAGCTCCTTTATTTGCATGGTTAGGATTCGTACCTTTTGGGTGGTTTGGATTGAATACCTTGGGCTGACAGTAGCATCATCATATTTTACTATTGCCTGAGTTGCACAAGACCTTGTCACACTTCATATGACATTTTGTTGAGACATTGATCCACTTTGTATTCTTGTGTCTATGATCGATTGTTGAGCATGGATCCACCTTGTTCATTTGTGGCCATGACTCCTTTAGATTTGATATGGCACCTTTTTTCATATTGAGCGACCATGATAGTTTCATCAGTTATACATATGTTGGACCCACCTATATATTTATGGTGATTGTTTGTATATGGACTTGTATGTCCCAGAGATCAGTTTTGTCTAACATTTATCTCTCTTTCAGGTACCTCTGTTCGATCCTTTCGATCTTGGATTCTTTGCTCTCTCCATATTCAACTGTTTCATTTATAATGTATTTCGGCTATTGTCTTCCCCTATAACCTCATACATTAAGGGGAATATGTTATATCCCAAAATGACACATCTCTTTCTGTGACCACTTTCCCATGATTCCGTTGCATGTTGACACTTCCATGATGACACTTCATGAAAGTCACTAAAAAAACACCTAACTTGTAGGAATCATAGACAAAGTTCTATAACTCTGTTTGAAATATTCTCTACACCGTTGGAAAGGCATCTGACTCAGATAAAACTTTTCAGAAGACACCAAAGTCTAAAAAGGCCCAGAAGTACCCTTAAAATGAGCATTTTTTACCTATACGTTACTTGTCATACATGGTACCCGCATATTGTACGCGACTTGTTCTACATGGTACCTGCGTATTCCATGTATTCAAGACTATTTCCATTGCAACCCACAGATCATACATGGTTTATGTCACTGCAACCCACATATATTACTTGTATCTACGACTGTTGTCACTACAACCCGCAGATTTTTCCTTTAGATGTCAAAAATGGATGTTTCTCGAATTTCAGGTAGTTTGGATGGTTATGCAACTGACTCCTTCAGTTGTAACTACTTTGTCTTCAACCCTATCTCTTCAAAAACATATAAATAGAGGTAGAGAGGTCCATGAGAGGAGACTTGAATCTTTGCATTGTTATGCTAAAGGAATCGGGACTCTCTTTCCCCGCACCTTTTCCCTAGAGCTTTCTCCTTGTGTTGCAGAGCTTGGAGGTTGAGTTCCTTGGAGAAGAGAAGCAGCAAAATGAGATCAAGGTTTTGTGAGGTGACCGACTTGAAGAGAAGGTATATTTGTACTTCCTTTCATGATTAATAAATATGTGATTTCCTTGTTCTTCCCAAATCATTGTTCATGTGTAATGAATTTATGTTTATGATCAAATGTTTATGTTAATCAGAATAGTTTCTCATATTGTTTTGATTTCTCATTACTTTATATGTGGTCATATTGGTTTGAGGAAGGTACGGTTTGTTTTTGCAGGTCTCTTGGAGCAAGAGGAGCAAGAGGAGGATTAAAGGGTTACTTGGATCAACCTTTGTTTGGCTAAGTTATGAACCATTCTAATATCTGACCTTTTTTATATTTACTTGCAGAACTATATGCATCCACTTTTCAACCCCAGTACATTGATGGCCTCTTAAACCCTAGCCACAGGAAACTTTCCTCTACAAAACCAATATAAGGAGATATTGTGTGGGTCAGATGCGGAGGTCAAGTGTTTTTTGTTAGTCTCATTGAGCCACCCATATCTCTTTCGATTATGACCATTGAATTTTGTAGTATAAGAGTCCATTATCTACACTTGTGAAAGGTAACTTAGTGGAAAACAATTAGGATATATACCCATGTGGTATTTGTGGGTTTCATTTTCACTTGAGATAGATACCATTGGTCATTAGGAAATGTTGTTAGTTCCATTGAGACATGACTCAAATCCCCACTATAACTGACTCTTTTGTACCTTCACTTGTCATATTTGATGGATTTAGACATCATTTGTTGAGATCTTTTGGAAGGCCCAAATACATTTGAGTAGAATAACATTAGAGTCATTATAAATGTTCTTGTACTTTTTCAAAAGCATCATGCAAAACTCCCCCTACATTAAACAACACAAATTGTGGTTTAGTAAAATACATTCAACATTGTTGTGACATGCACCTCTTGATTTCAAATTTCAATATACACTTATTTTCTTTAAGAAGATAATATTTTTTTATATTAGAACTATTTTATTGAATTATCACCTTATACTCTAGAAAACCACATTGTTCGCCATTGGAGCACTTTTTCCCATTCGAAACAAGTATTTTGGACCCAAAATGGAACAAAATTTTATTTGGGGCATGGCCCATGCACCCCCTACTTGTGGTGGTCCTCATGGATGATAGTGGGAAATATATTATATTTTCCCAATTGATAATGTCACGGCATCCTCTTCTTTCAAATTTATCGAAAAGTGGGACCCTATTAGAGGAATTATATCCATCCACCACTTAATGGGAGTGAAAAGAATACCACTCACTATAAGTTCCCATGGCATGGGGGGAATACTATTAATGAAGGGGGAACACATAATCCGGGACAATACTACAATCAAACCAAGAATAAAATAATCACTCATACTTGGACCAATCACCCTTTCCCTTTTATGAGCTTTATGGTCACCCACTCCATTCTAAGTGCCCTAGTCTCACCCCAAATCTATTCCAAGTAGTCTATTTAAAGCACACATAATGGAACAAACCCAGTGGTACTCATTATAGTACCTCTCAATACCCCCTCTCTCAGCATGAACATATTGTTTCACTAGATAAGACTCTCCAAATCTCGGCCTTGGAGGTTACCCCTCATGAGGATAACACCTTCTCCCACTATATATACTCCTTGGTTGATATCCAATAATCTAGAATAATGAGCACCCTTTTCACCTCTAGTTCCAAAATGTTCACTATACCTTCTCCTTATAATGAAAATGAAAATTCTTACCAACATCCATCACATTCCATCACCTTTGATTGGGACCAACATATCCAAACATATCTCCCATGTTCTACCCCATTTCAAATATGGTTCATTGGTAATAAATTTACAATTCATTCATGGAGAATCCCCATGTAGTATGTGCTTATTTTCCTAGAAAAACCTAAGTGTTGTCTCTCTTGTTCCATTAACAATGAAGTTACAAGCCCTTGATGGTAGACTATGTCAACCATGTTAGGGTTAACCTTGACTCGTGAATGAGTCAAAGGTGGTTTCGGTCTAGCACATTTTTTTTGGGCCAATGGTACTTGGTGGCCCATGGTATTGCCCCATGGTATTAAATGTAAGGAATTATTTATAAAGCTTGAGGAGGATCCATTTTAAAGTGTCCTAGATGTGATTGGTGGCTAGCTCACTTGGCCCGTCTTGGTCGGTTTAGGTTAAGGGGGATAATATATCTATTATGGTGGTTTTTCCTGGTTTTGGTTTTCCACGTAAACATTTTGTGTCTATCTTAAATGTGTTTCTATGTGGATTTATGTTCTTACCTAAAGGGTCTAATTTTTATCTTTTCTCTTGGGAACATGTATGTATACATGGAAGACAAATATCTTCAGGTGGTTGACTGCAGGCTTCTCACTAGTAAACATTTCTTCTGGAGTCTTGTTCCCAAGATAACTGCATGATCTTCTATTATGCACATAGACTACGGTCCTTGCTACTTCATCCCATAAGTTCATAGGTAGATCATGATCATGGATCATGGATTTAATTGCCTCTATGATAGATTTGTTCTTCCTTTCTGCCACTCCATTTTGTTGGGGATTATAGGGTGTAGTAAGCTCCCTCTTGATTCCATATTCTTTACATAAGTTTTTGAATTCATTTGAAGAGAATTCTCCTCCATTATCTAATCTTAAGATCTTGATCTTATTTTCAAAGATATTCTCAAGAAAATCCTTGAACTCTTTGAACTTTTCAAACACATCATCTTTACTCTTCAAGAACTAAATCCAAGTTTTCTGAGAATAGTCATCAATAAAGAAAACATAGTAAACATACCTACTTAGAGAAGTGGCTGACATCGGACCACGTACATTTGAGTGAACAATGCCCAAGATCCATTTAGCTTTATTTTTGTTTCTTGGAAATGAGTTCCTAATATTCTTTCATTGTGCACATCCTTTGCACACTCCTTCATGATCAAAATGAATTTCTCGTAAACCTGTTACTACCTTACTCACAATTGGAAATGCTTTGTAGTTCACATGAGCAAGTATTCTATGCCATAGTTCACATGGATTAATGGTACTAGTTGTGAAAGTTGAATCTATGTGCCCCTTCAATATGTAACGTCCTCCTTCTTTAAATCCTATGACAATTGCATCATCTATTGTCTTTCCTTTCGACCACGTGAGGACTTCACCATCTACAAAAGATACTTTGAAACCTTTCTTATCTAGAGTTGAGATAGAAAGGAGATTCTTATTTAATCCTGGGACATATAACACTTCTTTAATCTTCATGGAATTTCTAGATTTTAGCTTATAAGAGGCTTCTCACATTCCTTTGATGGGATATTGATAATCATTTCAGGGCCACACTTTGTGTGGAGAGTATTTCTGGGTAAGACTTGAGAGAGAGTATTTGTAACCTATAATTTGTTTGGAAGCACCACTATCAACGAACCAAGTGTCACCTCCATGAGATACGGATCCTGTGAGAGATGAAATTAAGACATATTCTTCACTAGTGTCTTCATTTTCTCTAGCCCTTTCTTCATATGATTCATTCTCTTCGACCGCATGGGCATGGAATATTTGGTTCTTCTTCTTGAAATGTTATTTCCTAAGAGGACATTTTTTGGAAATGTGTCCTAACTTGTGACACACAAAACATTCAAAAGATGAGATGTCCCTTTAATTTTCTTACCTCTTTTAAATCCTTAAGGTCTTTTGGGAAGTGATCCCTGATCCTTTCTTTTGTTTCTTGCATTCTTTGCATGGGTTGCTAAAGCTTAATCTTAATTTTCATTTAGCTTCTCTTCTCTGGTTATTATTCTATATTCTTCTCTTAGGCATTCCTCCCATAGTCTACTGAACTTTGTCAACTTCCTTCTAACACATAGTCTATCGAATATTGTAAAATCTGTGTTGCGGGATTTTATTTGAATTTATGTCAACATAATTTCTCAAAAACTTAAATTTTTAAGCCAAATATATACCAAAAAGTTTATATCCCCATCTCTCCAAAGACAGCGATGAAATTTTTATCACCGGATATTGTGTCGCTTGCCATGTCCCTCCCAAAATATAGGTAGAGATCGTGCATTCTTAGGATTCCTTCATGGTATACTTCAATTAATATCTTGTGTTCAAGGGTTTCAAGAACCCAATAACCGCTCCGACCCAATAGATCCCATATCTTTATGACGATATTTTTTGGTATGACAATGAAAAAGCATGCAACGTCCTAGAACATCTCCTTCTTGTCCCTATCTAGTGCATCATAACTCATTTAAAGTTTGATTATGATGTCTCTATTTGACACTTTGTACAAGCTATGCAGTTGTGACTTCCATTCATCTTTGTTAGAGTTCCCATGAACAAGTGTGCTCAAACCTTTAAGCAACAGAGGTAATCCATCACACTCACACTTTGACACAAAGGAATCCACTACATTTCCAGATCCAATATATGGGTTATTCTTGTTAAAGGCGTGTAAACAAAAGAGATCCCTCACATTCTTTTTGTCCATTTTTTTCATTTCATAGAGAATGGGTTCGGGAGGCTTGTGATCACATTCTAGTCAATAGATGTGATAGTAATCAAGTTGAAAGTTTCAAGGACATTTCCCACCAGGAGGGAATCTACTTGATCGTTTATGATTGATGCCATATAAAATTATAAGAAAGTGAGAAGTCATCTCCAATGTTTCAAAATGATATCTGAGAATATCCTTCCCAATACTCACGCTATCAATTTCATGATCAAGATTCAGTAACTCTTTTAGCATAAATGTTGGAATGTTGTTTGAGCTAATTGAACAAATGCTTGACCAGAGTTATTTTGTTGGACCTACACATCCCCACTATTCCCACAAGTTTATATTTATTCACTCTCTCCCTTCTGCTTCTATTGAATTCATCCATGGCTTCCTGAAGCCCAATTGGGTGTTCAACAACTTCTATGGATAATCCTTACTTGTTATGCTAGTTGAATTCCGAACTAGTGAGCTCGAAAGTTGTTTTAATGGCTTCTTCCCATTTCTTAATGGCGGCCTCGTCATTCTTGTCAAGCCAAAAATTGCAATATAGTCAAGCTGCTTCATTCATGGCATGGACATTGCAGCTAGCTGCTCTTGTTTTAAAATTATAGATAATAAATTAATGTCATTTTTAAAATTTTGTTATAAAGATTTAATTCAATAAAATACTTCTTAATTATTTATAATAATAAATAAGGAAGGTCGTTATTAACAAAATTTCATGATTTCGAAAATAGATTCAATGTCCTTAAATACCTTGGTATACTCAAATTGTGTAATCTCAGCAACTTATATTTGCAATTCCAATAGCTTATGCGATATTTGGGAAAAAATAACCAGACATGCTGAAAGTCCAAAACATCATTTATTTAGACTTCTTAATAGACATTAAACCTTTAGTTATTAAGTGAACAATAGTTCTTTAAAATTTAAAGCAATACTCATGCTAGAATGAAAACATACGAAAAATAAGTTTATTATATTTGTATTTTTTCTTAATTTTCTTAATATTGGTTCATACTATTTTTTATAAGTAAATAAAATATTTAAATAGAGAAATTTATAAATATGTTCATCCTTTCTTTCTCATATATGATAATTAAATTTTGAACAACACAAAATTACTTTTAACAATAACACTTATTTTAGTTGAATAATTGAAGGGTTTTTAATTACAACACTTGCAAATAAGCATTTCATTGAATTTTATAACTACAATAACTAACGAGTTAAATATTTGTTCCCTGTGTAACTTAGGATTGTATTACAATTTGTGTTTGTTGTGTCTCCTTCACCAAAGGTATTTTTGTGTCTCCTTCACCAAAGGTCTTGATTCTTTGCCCTTTGGCCACATGTTATGGTCCTTTGTGAATGGTGATGTATAGACTTTTATGTCGCATAGAGGAATCGATTTCGTGATCCTTTGATCTCCGCTCAATATTTATGTGCATTTAAAATTAGTAAGATAAAACTTCTTCTCAACAATGAATGAATGAGCTTCAAACTACTTTCACTTTTTCTAAATTATTTCAACACTACTTGATATCACTCTTCTTTATATCCATACTTTACCCATGCATCCTCCATTTATAGTCCAAGGAGGTGACGAGGTCAAGGTCAAAAGCACCTACAAGTTGCACAAATGTTGTCCATTCATGATCAAAATTCATGAATCTCGATCCCAATATTTCCTCCCTAATTTAGGGATTTTGAGATGTGGTTGTGGTTTTTGTACAAAACATCTACAGCTGATTGTGCTTCCTCTTTAGAAGAACCATGAGGCCCATGCTTTTCTTCAAGAAAAGAATGATCACATATCTAGAAGGATGCAAACAAATGATCTAAAACTGGTAGTGTTCATCTATTTCAGTGATTATGACAAGAAGCACCTTATATTTGTGTTCCTCATATCAAAGGTGTAAAATATTCAGATAACAAAATTCCCCATAATGTACGAGGTCAAAAGAGATACAATGGACAAAATGCATTACGAATAGAGGATGTTTGGTGAGTATAATAAGGATGAGTTTAACAGGATTTGAATTTGGAAACACCTACAAACATCAACCAAAATACAACATTTAAAAATTTCCTTTTAGGCAGGCATACCCATGCTCAATTATAATGATCATAGGCACAATATTAAATATAAAAAACAAATATAAATCTAGAGCTATCATAAATGACTCGCACTGAATCTAGTGTTATTAGATAAATGACACACACCAAATCTAGTGTTATTACATATATATGTTCATCCTTTCTTTCTCATATATGATAATTAAATTTTGAACAACACAAAATTACTTTTAACAATAACACTTATTTTAGTTGAATAATTGAAGGGTTTTTAATTACAACACTTGCAAATAAGCATTTCATTGAATTGTATAACTACAATAACTAACGAGTTAAATATTTGTTCCCTGTGTAACTTAGGATTGTATTACAATTTGTGTTTGTTGTGTCTCCTTCACCAAAGGTATTTTTGTGTCTCCTTCACCAAAGGTCTTGATTCTTTGCCCTTTGGCCACATGTTATGGTCCTTTGTGAATGGTGATGTATAGACTTTTATGTCGCATAGAGGAATCGATTTCGTGATCCTTTGATCTCCGCTCAATATTTATGTGCATTTAAAATTAGTAAGATAAAACTTCTTCTCAACAATGAATGAATGAGCTTCAAACTACTTTCACTTTTTCTAAATTATTTCAACACTACTTGATATCACTCTTCTTTATATCCATACTTTACCCATGCATCCTCCATTTATAGTCCAAGGAGGTGACGAGGTCAAGGTCAAAAGCACCTACAAGTTGCACAAATGTTGTCCATTCATGATCAAAATTCACGAATCTCGATCCCAATATTTCCTCCCTAATTTAGGGATTTTGAGATGTGGTTGTGGTTTTTGTACAAAACATCTACAGCTGATTGTGCTTCCTCTTTAGAAGAACCATGAGGCCCATGCTTTTCTTCACGAAAAGAATGATCACATATCTAGAAGGATGCAAACAAATGATCTAAAACTGGTAGTGTTCATCTATTTCAGTGATTATGACAAGAAGCACCTTATATTTGTGTTCCTCATATCAAAGGTGTAAAATATTCAGATAACAAAATTCCCCATAATGTACGAGGTCAAAAGAGATACAATGGACAAAATGCATTACGAATAGAGGATGTTTGGTGAGTATAATAAGGATGAGTTTAACAGGATTTGGATTTGGAAACACCTACAAACATCAACCAAACTACCGCATTTAAAAATTTCTTTTAGGCAGGCATACCCATGCTCAATTACAATGATCATAGGCACAATATTAAATATCAAAAACAAATATAAATCTAGAGCTATCATAAATGACTCACACTGAATCTAGTGTTATTAGATAAATGACACACACCAAATCTAGTGTTATTACATATATAGATAAAAAGAATCTCCCATGTTTTATGTTGGTAAACAAAGAACCGACCTCTAATCAATATTGTCATTCTTCCTAACCTTACTTAAATTTTTCTTCCCAAATAATTAAAATGGAACAACACTCTAGGTTATGTGGAAGGAGCATGAGCAGGAGCAATGTATCAAATTTACACTATAGTTTATGACATTAAGATCTAAAAATAGTTCTTCATTACGTCGAGAAATTACTATAGATCTTGTAGTCAAACATCTATTTGAAATGGATGATAGATTTGTGATTACGCTGCGACCTGTGGATATGAGGAATATGAAAATACAAAAATGCATGGACATGAACAATACACAATGGATCCATGTTGAAATATATCATAGCCACCAGTAATATAATGTGAATCTATGTCTCAATATCCATTGAATAAATTATGAGAACCTCGAACTGTATAAACTTGACTCTCCATCATACTCGTGATGTAGTAGTATATTCATGCGCAACTTGGGCAATAACATCTATTTATGATTCCATCATTTCCAAATGTATTCAATCTAACCTATTAACTATATTGTTTTTTCCATCTAAATTTATGATCTATAGTCAAACACATAAAAACATTGTTTTATTATCGGTCATTGATGTATATACCGTTAACAGATGCAGCGCAATCCACCAATAATGATGGCGGGTTCCAAAGTATAATCACCAAATGTAAATAAAGTATTTAATTTCATGTTAGGGTCATACCATAACCTCCTTACTTAATCAATGTATAAGTCCATAAATACCATTAGATATTTAGTATGTAATCACTTAATATAAAAAGGGCCTCATTATTGAATAAAGTCCCCTAGGTGGTTGACACTCATCAAAAGTAGGACAACAAGTAGTTATTCCAATGGCTATTAAAAAAATTTATATGATTAATTGCATGCAATCTATCCGCCACCTTTAGAGCTCCTTTAACTTGTAAATTATAAAAAGAAAAAAGATGAAATTCTTTAACCCGCCTTGGAGACTCTCCTTAAACTTATGGCAACCAAATATTTAGTAGTAGGACCACAAGTAGTTAGTCCATTGGTTATTGAAAAACTATATATAAGGTAGTAATTTATACAGTATGAAGTCAAGTATTGTGATTGTATTTTGAGCTTGTTCTTATAGGTTTACCCCTTGAAAAGGAAAGTTAACATAACACTCTATTCTTCCATATAAGGGATCATTTTATGTCACATAGAGGAATCAATTTTGTGATCCTTTGATCTCCACTCAATATTTATGTGCATTTAAATTATTAAGATAAAACTTCTTCTCAACAATGAATGAATGAGCTTCAAACTACTTTCACTGTTTATAAATTATTTCAACACTACTTGATATCACTCTTCTTTATATCCATGCTTTACCCATGCATCCTCCATTTATAGTCCAAGGAGGTGATAAGGTCAAGCTCAAAAGCACCTACAAGTTGCACAAATGTTGTCCATTCATGATCAAAATTCATGAATCTCAATTCCCAAGATTTTCTCCCTAATTTAGGGATTTTGAGATGTGGTTGTGGTTCTTGTACAAAACATCTACAACAGATTGTGCTTCCTCTTTAGAAGAACCATGAGGCCCATGCTTTTCTTCAAGAAAAGAATGACCAGATATCTAGAAGCATGCAAACAAATTATCTAAAACTGGTAGTATTCATCTATTTCGGTGATTATGACAAGAAGTACCTTATATTTGTGTTCCTCATATCAAAGATGTAAAATATTCATATAACAAAATTCCCCATAATGTACGAGGTCAAAAGAGATACAAATGGACAAAATGCATTACGAATAGAGGATGTTTGGTGAGTATAATAAGGATGAGTTTAACAGGATTTGGATTTGGAAACACCTACAAACATCAACCAAACTACCGCATTTAAAAATTTCTTTTAGGCAGGCATACCCATGCTCAATTACAATGATCATAGGCACAATATTAAATATCAAAAACAAATATAAATCTAGAGCTATCATAAATGACTCACACTGAATCTAGTGTTATTAGATAAATGACACACACCAAATCTAGTGTTATTACATATATAGATAAAAAGAATCTCCCATGTTTTATGTTGGTAAACAAAGAACCGACCTCTAATCAATATTGTCATTCTTCCTAACCTTATTTAAATTTTGCTTCCCAAATAATTAAAATGGAACAACGCTCTAGGTTATGTGGAAGGAGAATGAGCAGGAGCAATGCATCAAATTTACTCTATAGTTTATGACATTAAGATCTAAAAATAGTTCTTCATTACATCAAGAAATTACTATAGATCTTGTAGTCAAACATCTATTTGAAATGGATGATAGATTTGTGATTACACAGCGACCTATGGATATGAGGAATATGAAAATACAAAAATGCATGGCCATGAACAATACACAATGGATCCATGTTGAAATAGATCATAGCCACCAGTAATATAATGTGAATCTATGTCTCAATGTCCATCAAATAAATTATGAGAATCATCGAAATGTATAAACTTGACTCTCCATCGTACTCATGATGTAGTAGTATATTCATGTGCAACATGGGCAATAACATTTATTTATGATTCCATCATTTCCAAATGTATTCAATCTAACCTATCAAATATATGATTTTTTCCATGTAAATTTATGATCTATAGTCGAACACATAAAAACATTGTTTTATTATCAGTCATTGATGTATATACCGTTAACAGATGCAGTGCAATCCACCAATAATGATAATGGGTTCCAAGGTACAAAGTACAATCACCAGATGTAAATAAAGTATTTAATGTCATGTTAGGGTCATACCATAACCTCCTTACTTAATCAATGTATAAGTCCATAAATACCATTAGATATTTAGTTTGTAGTCACTTAATATAAAAAGGGCCTCATTATTGAATAAAGTCCCCTAGGTGGTTGACACTCATCAAAAGTAGGACTACAAGTAGTTATTCCATTGGCTATTAAAAAACTATATATGATTAATTCCATTAAATCTATCCACCACCTTTAGAGCTCCTTTAACTTGTAAATTATAAAAAGAAAAAAGGTGAAATTCTTTAACCCGCCTTGGAGACTCTCCTTAAACTTATGGCAGCCAAATCTTTAGTGGTAGGACCACAAGCAGTTAGTCCATTGGTTATTGAAAAACTATATATAAGGTAGTAATTTATAAAATATGAAGTCAAGTATTATGATTGTATTTTGAGCTTGTTCTTATAGGTCGACCCCTTGAAAAGGCAAGTTAACATAACACTCTATTCTTCCATATAAGGGATCATTTTCTGGTTTTATCTATTCTCTCTTGTGTTATTCTATATTTTATTTGAAGTTCTAGGTTTAAGTATATTACAAGTGATATCAAAGATATTTTTTTATCCAAAAAGGGGTAAGAATGTTTAATCTTAGAGTTGGGCTCCAAATAAATCATTTTGGCATTTTTTCTTCAATTTTTTTTCTGCAATGTTTAAGGGTTTGAAATTTTAAGGTTATAACGAAAATGCACATTAGTCATTTGTATCCAAAATTTAGCTTCTGGGTCACTATACTTTTGGAAATTCATTCTATGTAAGTTATGTGTTTTGGCTATCCCAAACAACTAAACTTAAACAAGTGTTTTGAGTAAAATTGTTATGTCTAGAGTTTGAAATATCCAAATGCCACCAATTTTAATGGAAATAAGATAAACCATGGTATTTGTGGTTAAAAATTTATATTCATACTTGAATAATTGGATATGTGGACGACCATAAACGTTATCTCTTCGAAGAAGAGCAAAATCAACAAGTTTTGTGAAATTATAATATTTTTTCTTAGCACATGGAAATTCACTAAAACCTATCGAATTACAAAGTAGAAAATTAGGCTACTACATAATAATAAAAAATAGACTTAAAGGTGGACAAATTAAAAGTTACTGAATCTTCAAGGTGAGCTTGCAAGACCATCTCAAAATAAAGATTTTACAAAGAGTTGTGCCTATTTAATAATTTCAGCCTCAAACCCTACCTTCAATAGTAAGTTATTTTCTAGTGATTATAGATCTCTTTTTGGGTTTGGAAAATCAGTTTTTTTTAGAGACATGTTTCAGCATATTTAAATAACTTAGAGACCTATCGTTCAACAAATAAATCTATGGTTGGGGAAGCATACACACTAAAAATACAAGTGGTGCTAAGTCACATTGTTGGACACCCTTATAACATATGTGGTACCCCTTTGAGTAGTAATGCGTTATGAAATTCCTATATATGAAATTTCACTTCCACGTAGTCTTGGGTATGTCAAAAGTCCAGTAGGTATACTTGGAACCATATTTATATTAACTGATCAATCTCCTTATTTATATAGTACACCGAGAACAACACTTAAGGAGATCAACATCTAGTACATGGGTAGTCTGGTACTACAACTAAGTGCACAATCTAGCATTATTAGTTATTTCCCTAATATATTTGTCCAGGTAATGCTACTAGACCCCACATCTATATCAATAAGATATAGCACCTCACACTCCCTCATATTCAATACCTTATAAACCCTACTCTCCCCCAACCATCCATTGGTGAGAAGTACTCCTCACTATAGACCACCTTGTCAGACACTAAGGAACATGAACACCCACTCTATTTCCAAAAGGATCGATGCCCTGGAAGAACACTACAACATGCTCTTGGAAAAAATCCAAGAAAATGATGACCGACAGCAAGAGATATGTGGAAACTTTGAAAGGAAGTAAGTAGCCTTAATAGAAGTTGGTCAAGAAATTGGAAGTATAAGGGAAATATTGTCTCATCTGACATCTCATCACATACCAGAGTAAATCCCTTGGAATACAGAAAACAATGAGCCACATGAGGAAGAAACATCTCACTCGGGACTATTTAGTATTCAAATACCCCCTTTGGGTTCTCACATCCATACACCACCCTCCATGGATAATAATACATCTAATCATTTCCTAAAGTGTTAGTGGATGAGTCAACGAGTGCGAACACAAGTGGACCTTCGTAGTTCAAATAGTTTGATTCTAAAACAAAACAAGACAATACATACATAAATTTTCTTAAATTAATCAAGTATTGATGAGAGACAAAGAAGGAAAGACTTACCTCTTGAATGAAGTTTGTCCTCACTGTTCTTGAGTTTTTGCAATCCAACTCCGTGAATGAAAGAACCTCTAGAAGATTCACCACAAACAAAGACCAAATGTATTGTACTAGAAACAAATTGACTAATATAAGTAAATGACCAAGGAAATTCACTATAAATTATCTTAAAAATCAAATATGGGAAAGGAAATACATCATTGTATTATGAAAAGTAGAAAGAATTACAGCCATATCCTTGGTGTTGTAGATCCCTTCCAGTTATTCCTCTTTCTCCAAATTTTCACACTTGTCTTGGAAGAATGGATATCAAGAGTCTAGCTCCCTAGCAAAATTTATCTAGCATATACCTATTGTCAATTCCTCCTCCCCTCACCCATGGCTAAGAGCTTCATTTATAAGGAAAAGAGGATAAGGGGGAGATTAGAGGATAATGGAAAGAGGATGAAAGAGGTGTTGACTAAATTGTCATTGATGCCAACAGGTGTGTGTCAGTGTGTCTTGGTGCCCCTTGAGGAGCCTCTGATGGTTGAGTAAGTGTTAACGTCTCATAGGAGACCTTTTGACTTTGCCCAAGCCCAAGTCTGAAGCCCTTGGAGCCCTTGGGACAATGGCAAAAGCCCTAATCCTCTAAGTTGGTCTATTCAAAACATTCACAAGGTTAAATGACAAAGTCCTAAATCATTAATAAAAGATTTGAAATTAATATTAAAATCAATTATTAAAAGTTTTAATAAATAAAACAATTACTTATTAAAATAGTTTAATAAATATAAAAATTTTAATATATACATTAAAAATAACTTTTTATTTAATATTAAAAATTAATTCATTAAAATAAAGAAAAAGGTTTATTCAAATAAAATATAACCAAAATATAACCAAGACACATTCATTAAAATAAGGAAAGATGACATTTCCCTTTTGAACAATTTCATTAAAACCTGGAAAGATTTTTTTTTTTAAAGAAAATATTATAACTATGACAAAATTAAAGATTGACCCCTTAAAGTCTATAAATAAAACTTCATATGTCATGAGAGAAGATGATTTACGAACTAGCTGTTAATTACATTTAGTGTAGACTGCAAAAAGGAAAATCGCCGTGGAAATTTTGGCTAAACTATTGCAGCGACCACAGAACCGGATTTGGAAATTTCCAGCAGAGGTAAAAGAAAAAACGTGGCAGAATGGCTTGGGTTCATGGTGAATTGTGCAAATGAGTGGACCGAGGAAGGAGAGTTCCATTATCTTGCAGCAGTTGCATATTTATTTTTGACTGAGAAAAGAAGAGAAATGAACTCACTGTTAATTACATTTCAGTGTTGAATGCAACAGCCGCGTCATTTTTTCTTTGATTTGAGACAGCCCTGAGGTATTTCGTTCACTGAAGATATCCGGGCATGTAGATGAGCAGACTGTCAATAGCCGTGGGAAATTGCTCCTGGTTAAAATCAGTCGAGGGTTTGGTAAGAAGACATGAAGCAGAGTCGAGTCAGTTCATTATTTTGGTGCGTATTAAAAATTCCACCAACAGAGATACTATATCATAAATCAAGTTACAAATTCAGCTGTGAATGCATAAGGTGATCCTGAGAATGATAGAGTGGGAGGTCTTCTCTTCAATTTACCCTGCCTGGTGATTTATTACAATCTACAGTCTTCTGAGCTCAGAAACCTCTAGTTTTGCAAACTCATATCAGTCCCAGACTTGCCTCTCTCGATGATAATGGCCCTTACTCCTTCTGCATTATAGCTGGATCTCTCCAGGACATCAAAGCTCAGTGAATTGTGGAATAACCTGCTGCTACAGCGTATTAGAATGATCTGCCCCACAAGGACAACCTACAGAAAATTTTGGAG
This sequence comes from Pseudotsuga menziesii, assembly GCA_001517045.1. Taxonomy (NCBI): domain Eukaryota; kingdom Viridiplantae; phylum Streptophyta; class Pinopsida; order Pinales; family Pinaceae; genus Pseudotsuga; species Pseudotsuga menziesii. Next base: position 34,913 of record LPNX010554834.1, on the reverse strand, counting down.
TCCGAAATGTGCAGCAGTCGAGGGTTTCCTCTGCATTAACATGTGAGGTCTGTATGAACAGAACATGTAATATATAATGATGCAAATGTAAATTTGTTTGAAATTACAGAAGGTATATAAGAAAATGCAGATTCAGTATTGAGTAGATGTTTATCAGTCAAAGGTGTACAAGTGAATATATACAGGCATGTGTAGTTGTGCAAGTGAATGCACAGGTAGAAGTATGAGACTATTCTCTATGCTGATGATTGTGTATAGATATCAGTGAGTGTACAGCAGTAAAAAAATATATTAGTTGTGATATGATATGTATAGCAGCATATACACAGTCCATTCTTATCATCATCTACAGCCAGAGTGTTGATATGAATGCTCAGTCAATGATGTAGCAGTATATATGAGTTTACAGAGTGATATAATGATATGGTCTGTGATAAGGCTGAATTGGTAGTGTGTGTGTCAGTGATAAGGCTAACTTAGCAGTGTGTGGGGCAGTGATATGATTGACTTGACAATAACCAACAGTGTTGATGAGCAGCTTGATCAGCATGACCGTGATAACATGAGCAGAAAGATGATGTGACAGTATTGACTATAGAAAAGATTTGGCAGTGATCAGAGTGTAGTGGTTATCAGCAGAGAGTACAGGTTTTGGTATTTGACAGGTCCACAGGTTCGGCAATATTCTTCTTATCAGGGTGGCAGGATGGGGCAAGGAGAGGAGGTCGTAGCCTCCTTCCTGTAGAAGCCGGAAAACTAGGGAGTGGTAGCTTCCTTCAGGTTGCAGCCTATAAAACAGGGGGTCATAGCCTCCTTTCAGTTGAAGCTGAAAAATTGAAGTCTATATAATAAGACAGTTGTTCTTTTCATCTAGTTATTTCTGGACAACTATTATTAAAAAGGATTCCGTGGTTTTACCCCCAGGACTTGGGTTTCCATGTAAAAATCTTGTGTACTGTGCATCTTGTTATTTTTCATGATTGTTGATGATATGCTGCTATGATTGGTGATTAGCAACTTGCTCTTGATTGAAAATTTTATAATTGGCAAATACTTATTCACCCCCCCTCTCAGTATTCCAACAATTGGTATCAGAGCAGGTTCCTTCAAGAACATTCTAATCACTGGAAGGAAATAATGGGCAAGTTTGCCAAGCACAGTAAAAATGGAATACCCATGTTTGATGGGACCGGCTATACCTTTTGGAGTATACGAATGAAATATTTTATGCTAGCTCAAGGAGTACAAGTATGGCAAATAGTTGAAAATGGATATAAAGTACCAACACCCCCACCAACAGATCCAGCTGACTTAGTTCATTATGATACAAATTCAAAAGCCACGAACCATATTTCAAGTGCATTGGATGAATCGGTCTTTGTCAAGGTCATGCATTGTACCTCTGCTAAGGAAATGTGGGACAAACTCAAGACCATCTATGAAGGTGACAAAAAGGTCAAAGAAGCCAAACTCCAAACCTACAGAGGACAATTCAAACATCTAAAGATGAAGGATGACGAGAACATTGCAACCTATTTTCTTCGAATTGATGAACTTGTAAATACTATCAGAGGCCTGGGTGAAAAGGTTGAAGAATCAGTAGTTGTTCAAAAGATACTAAGAACGCTTCCCAACAGATTTAATCCTAAAATCTCAGCCTTGGAAGAAAGGACTGACTTGGATACTATGACTGTAGACCAGCTACATGGGACACTTGTGGCTTATGAGATGAGATTAGAAGATGAAGACTCACCTAGAAAATAAGCAGCCTTTAAAGTATCCTCCAAGCAAGCAATGAAAGACAAACAAGGCAAGAAGGACAATTCAAAAATAAAATCCAAATCAAAGATAGCATATCACTTCAACTGTAGTGATGATTCAGATGATGAGGAGGTAGCAAACTTCGTAAGAAAGCTCAAAAGAGGCACAGGTAAGTACAAAGGTAAGTTACCTCTTAAGTGTTTCTCATGTGGTAAAATAGGTCACTTTGCTTCAAAATGTCCCTATGCAAAAGACTCAAACAGTGATGACAACTTCAAGAAACATAAGAAATACAGGAACTTCAAAGGAAAGAAAAATGGAAGGTTTGCAAAGAAGAAAAGTCTCTACTCTAAAAGAAACACCAGCTCATCAGATGAAGATTCTGACAGTGACTCAGATAGTGATAGTGATTCGGACAGCAGCAGTGATAACGAATCAAAAAGGGTACTCTTCATGGCTGTTGATTCAAAAGACTCAGATAAGATCACCAAAAACAAAGAAGAATCTGATTCAGAGGGTGAAGTAGACTTGGAGGAAGAATTGATAAGTGCTTTGAAAGAGCTGAGAAGAGAAAGGAAAAAGAATAAACTATTTAAAGAGGAGATACAAGAGTTACGAGAAAGACCTCAGATATCTGAAGAAGCAGATTAACTCATTCAAAGTCTAACTATTCAATTAGAAGAAGCCAAAAGAATTCAAGACAATCTCAGAAAACAACTAGAAGAAAGTATGAATGAAAGTGAGAGACTAATGGGGGAGATAGTGACTCTAAGAACTCAACTACAAAAGAAAAATGTGAGTCAAGGCTATGACAACAGTTCAAAGATACTTGATCAGATCATCAATAATCAAAAGCCATACCTCGACAGAACAGGTCTTGGTTATAAGAAGCATAATGATGAAGGTTCAAGTTCCAAGACAGCTGAAGATAAACCAGAAGTTATCAAAGACCCTGTCATCCAGGAAGTACCCAAACAACAATCTGAACAGGCTCCAGCTGAAAATCAACATGTTAAATTGACAGCACCTCTAAGAAGACCATTTCAACCTAGACAACCAACCTCAGAATGGAATCCAGTTGAAAATCAAAGTTTCAGATGGGCAACACCTCCAAGAAGACCATTTATTCCTAGGTATGAACATTCATTTTATGGTTATTGCTTTTCTTGCGGAATATTTGGGCATAAAGCGATGAATTGTATAAAAGAACGATATGCAGAAAACAGGAACAGGTATGAAAATTCTAGATGGCAACGAAACAACAACAGTTTTTCTCCTTTGGATTCTGAAGTCGAATGCCAGAAATGCAACAACTTCAGGCATACTGCCAGGTATTGCAGAATGACAATCCCTCCTACAGGCATTAAACAAGTATCAAGCAATCAAACGGGTGACCAGCAAAAAGTATGGATCAGACAAAAGAACAATCTGAATGTTCATGAATGTGGGATAGCTCTTCAAGCTCAAACTCAAACTGGTAGCAACAAATGGTATGTTGACAGTGGTTGTTCTAGACATATGACAGGTAACAAAGGTGCTTTCATGTTTCTTGAAAAAGATAAAGGATCTTTCTCTTTTGGAAATAACAAATCAGCAAAAGTAGTTGGAAAAGGTAAAGTAAATCTTGGTGGCAAAGATACAGTAGCAGAAAATGTGTTGTTTGTCGAGAGTATGAAGCATAATTTGTTGAGTGTGAGCCAGATGTGTGATCAGGGACATGAACTTACATTCAACTCAAAGTCCTGCAAAATAAGAAAAGCAGGATCAAGAAAGTTAGTGGCTACAGCTACCAGGACTCCAAACAACATATATGTTCTGGACGAGATCAAGGAAGAGAAATGTCACCTAGGTAAAGAAGATGAGAATTGGTTATGGCATAGAAGAATGGGACACTTACATTTTGATAATCTGGTCAAGATCAGCAAGAAGCAAGCTGTAAGGAACATGCCACAGATTACAAAGCCTTCTGACACTATCTGCAAGCACTGTCAGCACGGGAAACTTACGAAAGCCAATTTCAAGACAAAAGAATACTCGTCTACAAAACCCTTAGAGCTTGTCCACACTGATCTATGTGGACCAACCAAGAATAAAGGATTGAATGGTGAAGAATACTTCATGCTGCTCATTGATGACTACTCCAGGATGGCACGGGTATGCCTTCTTAACAGGAAATCAGAAGCCTTTGAATGCTTCAAGATTTTTAAAGAACATGTTGAAAATGAAACAGGTAAACGAATCAAGTGTCTCATATCCGATAATGGCAGAGAATTCACATCAAATGAATTCTATCAGTACTGTGAAGAAAATGGTATACAAAGACAATTTTCAGTTGCCAGAACACCTCAGCAGAATGGAGAAGCAGAAAGGAAGAACAGATCAGTGTTAGAAATGGCCAGAACTATGTTGAATGAAGCTAAACTAAGCGAAAAATTTTGGGCTCAAGCAGTGCATACAGCAGTCCACATTATGAACAGAGGATTGCTCAGAAGCAACAATGATAAAACTCCTTATGAGCTATGGACAGGAAGAACAGCTAATGTTCAACACTTCAGAGTGTTCGGAACCAGGTGCTACATCAGAAGAGATGATAAGAAGATTAGAAAATTCGAATCTCGTGCGGATGAAGGAATATTTGTTGGGTACTCATCCACAAGAAAGGCCTACAAGTGTTACAACCTGAGATTGGGTAAGATAGTGGAAAGCATCAATGTAAAGATTGATGAATCGAGCCTGTCAAAATGTCAGGAAGACTCAGAAGATCATGAAGAAGAAGATGATGATGATGAAGTAGAAGAAGAAGAAGAACAGAGAAAAATTCAGCCAGAAGTTACACAGGATCAACAAGTACAGGATCAACAGCAAGAACAACAACAAAACTCTCCTAAGAATTGGTATCAAAAGAATCATCCACAGGAATTGATTATTGGTGACAAGAATGCCGGCATAGAAACCAGAAAAGATCGAAGACAAGTCCGAAGACCAGAACAAGTATATTTCTCACTACTATCTACAGTTGAGCCGAGTAACTTTGCGGAAGCTAGTGTAGATGAACATTGGGTCAAAGCCATGGGAGAAGAACTTGATCAAATCGAGAAAAATGAAACATGGGAACTAGTTCCTAGACCCAAGGACAAAAATGTGATTGGCACAAAATGGATTTTCAGAAATAAGCTGAATGAAGCTGGACAGGTAATCAGAAACAAGGCAAGATTGGTTTGCAAAGGATATGCTCAAATCGAAGGGATAGATTTTGAAGAAACATTTGCTCCAGTAGCCAGAATGGAAGCTATAAGAATGATATTGGCCCATGCTTGTGCTAAGAACATCAAAGTGTATCAAATGGATGTCAAATCAGCCTTTTTGAATGGCAAACTAGAAGAAGAAGTCTACATTGAACAACCAGAAGGAATCCAACTATCAGCAAACAAGGACTATGTGTGTAGATTAAAAAGGGCCCTATATGGGTTAAAGCAAGCTCCTAGAGCTTGGTACTCCAGATTGGACAGTTACTTGCAGAAACAAGGTTTCAAAAGGGGAACTGTAGACAGCAATATGTATATCAAGATTGATCATAACAGCATAATTATTGTTGAAGTGTATGTTGATGATATTATCTTTGGTAGTGATGATGATACTTTGAGCCAACAATTTGCCAAGGTTATGCAAAACGAATTTGAGATGTCGCTACTTGGTGAACTGACCTTCTTCTTGGGACTTCAGATATCACAATGTGAGGAAGGCCTCTTCATCTCTCAGACCAAGTACATTAAAGAAATGTTGAAGAGGTTCAAGATGCAATAGTGTAAGCCTGTGAGCACTCCTATGACTACTAGCTGCAAGTTAAGTAAAGACGATGAATCAAATGCAGTGGATCAAAAACTTTACAGGTCAATGATTGGAAGCTTACTGTATGTGACAGCTTCAAGGCCAGATGTGATGCAAGCTGTTGGACAGGTTGCAAGATTTCAAGCAGCTCCGAAGGAAACTCATGTTATTGCAGTCAAAAGAATCTTTAGATATCTTAAAGGAACTATGGACTTTGGATTATGGTATTCAAAAGGAAATGAGTTGGACTTATTAGCTTACTCAGACGCGGATTGGGCAGGATGTGTGGATGACAGAAGAAGCACAAGCAGAGCAGCATTTTTCTTAGGACACTGTTTGGTATCATGGTCTAGCAAAAAGCAATCCTCAGTATCCTTGTCAACAGCAGAAGCAGAATATATAGTAGCAGCAGCATGCTGTACTCAAATTCTTTGGATGAAACAGAACCTGCAAGATCTACAAGTAACATATGATGAGCTGATTCCAATTCTATGTGACAACACAAGTGCCATCAGCATCTCCAAGAATCCAGTCATGCACTCCAAGACAAAGCACATCCCTATCAAATATCACTTTCTTCGTGAACAGGTCATAGAAAAGCACATCAAGTTGGAATATATTGAGACAAAGGAGCAGATAGCAGATATATTCACCAAGCCACTTCCTAAAGGGACATTTGAGTACCTCCGAGAAAAATTGGGGGTCATTCCTTCTTCCCACTAAATTGATTCTTCACACAGAAGTGCCTAGTGTGTGGGAGAGCATTTTCTGAGGGGGAGTGTTACTTCAAGGTACTACCCTTTGCCATTGATGCCAAAGGGGGAGAGAAGTTGTGGATAGGGGGAGCCTATTCTCAGGGGGAGCCTGAGTGTTGTCATCAATGAAAAAGGGGGAGATTGTTGACTAAATTGTCATTGATTCCAACAGGTGTGTGTCAGTGTGTCTTGGTGCTCCTTGAGGAGCCTCTGATGGTTGAGAAAGTGTTAGTGTCTCATAGGAGACCTTTTGACTTTGCCCAAGCCCAAGTCTGAAGCCCTTGGAGCCCTTGGGACAATGGCAAAATCCCTGATCCTCTAAGTTGGTCTATTCAAAACATTCACAAGGTTAAATGACAAAGTCCTAAATCATTAATAAAAGATTTAAAATTAATATTAAAATCAAATATTAAAAGTTTTAATAAATAAAACAATTACTTATTAAAATAGTTTAATAAATATAAAAATTTTAATATATACATTAAAAATAACTTTTTTATTTAATATTAAAAATTAATTCATTAAAATAAAGAAAAAGGTTTATTCAAATAAAATATAACCAAAATATAACCAAGACACATTCATTAAAATAAGGAAAGATGACATTTCCCTTTTGAACAATTTCATTAAAACCTGGAAAGATTTTTTTTTAAAAAGAAAATATTATAACTATGACAAAATTAAAGATTGACCCCTTAAAGTCTATAAATAAAACTTCATATGTCATGAGAGAAGATGATTTACGAACTAGGTGTTAATTACATTTAGTGTAGACTGCAAAAAGGAAAATCGCCGTGGAAATTTTGGCTAAACTATTGCAGCGACCACAGAACCAGATTTGGAAATTTCCAGCAGAGGTAAAAGAAAAAACGTGGCAGACTGGCTTGGGTTCATGGTGAATTGTGCAAATGAGTGGACCGAGGAAGGAGAGTTCCATTATCTTGCAGCAGTCGCATATTTATTTTTGACTGAGAAAAGAAGAGAAATGAACTCGCTGTTAATTACATTTCAGTGTTGAATGCAACAGCCGCGTCATTTTTTCTTTGATTTGAGACAGCCCTGAGGTATTTCGTTCACTGAAGATATTCGGGCATGTAGATGAGCAGACTGTCAATAGCCATGGGAAATTGCTACTGGTTAAAATCAGTCAAGGGTTTGGTAAGAAGACGTGAAGCAGAGTCAAGTCATTTCATTATTTTGGTGCGTATTAAAAATTCCACCAACAGAGATACTATATCATAAATCAAGTTACAAATTCAGCTGTGAATGCATAAGGTGATCCTGAGAATGATAGAGTGGGAGGTCTTCTCTTCAATTTACCCTGCCTGGTGATTTATTACAATCTACAGTCTTCTGAGCTCAGAAACCTCTAGTTTTGCAAACTCATATCAGTCCCAGACTTGCCTCTCTCGATGATAATGGCCCTTACTCCTTCTGCATTATAGCTGGATCTCTCCAGGACATCAAAGCTCAGTGAATTATGGAATAACCTGCTGCTACAACGTATTAGAATGATCTGCCCCACAAGGACAACCTACAGACAATTTTGGAGTCCGAAATGTGCAGCAGTCGAGGGTTTCCTCTGCATTAACATGTGAGGTATGTATGAACAACACATGTAATATATAATGATGCAAATGTAAATTTGTTTGAAATTACAGAAGGTATATAAGAAAATGCAGATTCAGTATTGAGTAGATGTTTATCAGTCAAAGGTGTACAAGTGAATATATACAGGCATGTGTAATTGTGCAAGTGAATGCACAGGTAGAAGTATGAGACTATTCTCTATGCTGATGATTGTGTATAGATATCAGTGAGTGTACAGCAGTAAACAAATATATTAGTTGTGATATGATATGTACAACAGCATATACACAGTCAATTCTTATCATCATCTACAGCCAGAGTGTTGATATGAATGCTCAGTCAATGATGTGGCAGTATATATGAGTTTACAGAGTGATATAATGATATGGTCCATGATAAGGCTGAATTGGTAGTGTGTGTGTCAGTGATAAGGCTGACTTAGCAGTGTGTGGGGCAGTGATATGATTGAATTGACGATAACCAGCATTGTTGATGAGCAGCTTGATCAGCATGACCGTGATAACATGAGCAGAAAGCTGATGTGACAGTATTGACTACAGAAAATATTTGGCAGTGATCAGAGTGCAGCGGTTATCAGCAGAGAGTACAGCTTTTGGTATTTGACAGGTCCATAGGTTCGGCAATATTCTTCTTATCAGGGTGGAAGGATGGGGCAAGGAGAGGATGTCGTAGCCTCCTTCCGGTAGAAGCCGGAAAACTAGGGAGTGGTAGCTTCCTTCAGGTTGCAGCCTGTAAAACAGGGGGTTGTAGCCTCCTTTCAGTTGAAGCTGAAAAATTGAAGTCTATATAATAAGACAGTTGTTCTTTTCATCCAGTTATTTCTGGACAACTATTATTAAAAAGGCTTCCGTGGTTTTACCCCCAGGATTTGGGTTTCCACGTAAAAATATTATGTACTGTGCATCTTGTTATTTTTCATGATTGTTGATGATATGATGCTATGATTGGTGGTTAGCAACTTGCTCTTGATTGAAAATTTTATAATTGGAAAATACTGATTCACCCCCCCTCTCAGTATTCCAACAAGAGGATCCCCATAGTTGTGGAACTCAAGCAAGATCCAAGCAAATAGGAGGGAAAGCTAATCCAAATAGATTTCACGTTAGATACCTCTTGAAGCCCTAACTTTTTGTCCATACAGATGGTGTCACGACCTGTAGTAGAGAAAGGTGCGCCTAAATGGGGCGACATGGGTTGTTGTAAAGACAAGACGCACCATCAGTGCATGTTCCAGTGGGACAAAATGTGTTGAGTGGGTTTCGATGCAGGTTGTTGGAAAACAAGATCTGTCGACGTTACAAAATAAGTTAATATGAAGAGAAAGGAAATCAAGGATCATCCTTTATGATAATCTCTTCATGGATTATGACAATGCCAGGTTACAAGGTACAGGATACTGATGGAAATTTTGTGTAACATATTTCCCCCCAAAGTACGAAGAAAAAGAGAAAAGTGATAGGTGATGCAAATACTGGAGGTGGATATGGAAACTGAAGACACAAACATGGATCCATATCATCGACATAAGATGTAAATAGTAGCCATGATACCATACACAATAGATCTATGAAACAATTATAACATATCTAGTGACCAATACAATGTGAATATATGTGACAAAGTACCCACATGATGCCCATGTAGGAATTTACAGTATCATTCACAATAATTAATCCAATGTACAATAGGTTACAAATAGAAAGAATGTGAATGCATTAAGTAGTAATTCGAATCTACCAAGTGGATTTGATTGTATCTAACTGGATCTCTAACTCATGGTCTCTCAATCAATATTGGAGTCGAATAGATCAACTCCCTGATGTCCAATAACTCAATCAATCAGGGTAAGCTAGTTAACTCAGTGCAACTGAGTGTGGTAGGTAGGAAAAACACTCCTTCCCATGCATCCATGCATTAACCATGTATTACTAGCGCTAGCTAAATGATTGTGAAGTAACTGACAAATTCTAAGTCCAAATATCAACTCCTGGATGTCCAACAACTCAATCAATCAGTTACAACTAGTTAACTCAGTGCAACTGAGTGTGGTAGGTAGGAAAAGTGCTCCTCCCCATGTAGCCATGCATTATCCATACATTGCTAGCACTAGCTAACTGATTGTGAAGTAACTGAATGTAACTAGAGGCTAACTAATACTAACTAGTTCCAACTCCACCTAACTGATGGAGGTTGGTGTCGGGACTCCCAGTTGCTCCTAAAATGTAGGGATTGGTCTAGGAGGCACCCAAATTGATGCATGCACATGTAGTAAGTGGAATTTAACCTCTAGCAGTGTTCCCCACACTCTAGTAACTAATCTAGGTGTCCCCATTATGCCAAGTGGACCCAATGGTACTAGTGGACCCAAATAATGAATTAAGGTTCCTAAGTTAGGAAAATATAATCTAATAGACAGTATGGTCAAGGGAGGATTAATAATCCTAACACCCCCCCTGAATCCTAACTTGGAAAACTGTGGTCCATGGTAACAAGACCATAGGTCACCCAAATACAATCTAAAATATAGTAACAAAATGCTACTTAATAGAACCGAGAAAATAGGGGAAAACCTCATGGGAAAACCCCCCCCTCAAAATAAGCAAAAATACAAATTTTGAAAAAACTTGTGAAAATATTTGCTACTACTATGTAGCAGCAGTATCTTGGTTCTTCTGTGCAGGTGAACCCATGAATCCAAACAACATGATTATGTCTGGAGGAATCTTCCTCTTTGGAAGAATAACAATGTACCCAACTGAATTAGAAATATAAACAGTTGCACGGTGAAAACTGGACCCATGTAGAGCAGCTCAAATCAATTGAAGAGAGGGTAAAGTTATTGAGAATTAAAACCATGTGAGGAACACCCAAGAACCTGATATATGTCAAACTTGAACAAAAAACCATGAGTGGTAAAATCAGCCTCAAGTGTTAATAGCAAGTGTCCAGGAGGATGCAAAATGTCTCCCTCTTTACTAGTTACGTGAGGAGATGAGCATGTGACCAAAGGTAGAGAAGCCATGGGACTGTGGAGAGAGAATGTTTGAGCTCCATAATCTGATATAGCTTCATAAATATCCAATATTTCGTAAAATATGATATCATCAAATTCATAAGAAAGAACTAACATTGAATCCTCAACAACAAATTTGAAAGAGACTTGTGGTGCTTGATTTGTCACACCAAAATTGGTGAAATCGGTTATAAGCAATACTAAAAGCTATTGAATCTTGAAACCTGAATCACATATTATCAGATCAGAAAATAAATCAGATCCCAAAATATTCATATCAAATCCAAAACTTTGCTCCACCGAGACGGTAGATGCACAATTTTCTCCTTCTTCAAAATTCTGATTTTTGGTGCATGCAAACCTATAGAAATTTACTGGAAGATCTAGATTAATGAGAGTGAATGGATCACTCTTATAATCTGATATTATTTCTAGAATATTAGTGGTGTTACTTATCCGCACACCAGAAACATTATTATAGACAAGGAAATCAAATTCCTCTATCGTTTTTGAAACAGTCACTGGTAAACTATGCAAAAAATTTAAAGAATTACTGGAGAATTTTTATAAAGAATGGAAAGGAGTGTTTTTCTTCACAAACAGAGATTCGAATGTCTTCTTCTAGATCAGCCCTATGAGGATATGAGATATCAGACATATCATACACTTCTGGAGCAGCAAGAGAAGGAGTCACTTCATGGATACTTTCTTCCATTCGAATTGACTATAGGGAAAAATCTGCTTCTTCTTCATCTTCAACAATTTTCTTTTCTGTAGGAGAGGGAATGAAATCATCATGTTGGATTTTATATGAAATTCTCTAAACATCTGGGATTTTAGAGTTATCTCCCATTTGACTTCTAGGTCCTCCTAATAGAGGGAAAGTGATGAAGGATTCCATGCAAGAAACCATGTGGTTGGATGCTCCAGAAACTATCACATAAGCCTTCAACGGAGAGAGGCTTGCATGCAATCATATCTCATCTTCTTCTGTCTTCTCTTCATCATTTGACATCAGTGCTCTTCGTGGAAGGGAAATATTGTTCTGAACACATAGATATTTCATCTGGTCGAGGGTATTCTTCATGCACGAGTCTTCTGGATGAAAACCCATCATATAGTAGGGACACTTTTTCTTTTTCTTCTTAGAGCCGGAGGCCCTTTCGGAAGTTTTCTGATTCGAATCAGCTACTTTTGGATCCTTATTCTTGGATTTCCCCTTTGCTTGCTCTTTGAAAGACTCGATAACTAGGAAATATTGATCTTCAGAGGTCTTGATGACTCCCATTTGAATCAACTTGTCTTGCTCCTTGATTAAGGACTTGGAAAAAGAATCTAATGAAGGAATTTTCCAATTAGGAAAGCTTTCTCGCTTGGAATGAAATATGGAAACAAATACAAAATACTCAGAGCCTAGTTTGCTGAGTATGGAAAGGAAATTTTTATCATCCTTCCACTCTATTCTGCATTGTCTGCATTGAATTACTAGAGACTTGAATTTAGTAAATAATTGCTTAATACTCTTGAAACTGTTGGGATGTTAAGATACCAACTCATTCTCCAGAATGTATCCCTGAACTTCATCTTGTTTGTTAAACAAGATATCAAGCTTCTCCCAGGATTCTATGGGAGTCCTCAAGCCTTCTAGGTGGAAGAGGATATCTTTGGATATATAAGTACATAAGTACCTGAATGCTTCCTCACAACGGTTCAGAAACTTGTTCCTGCTCAACCAACTGATGAGGTTCAGCCTCCCATCCATGTATGATCATGTGGTAGCCATGCTTACACAAGGCCAGCTACATATCAACCTTCCAATCAAGATAATTGGAAGTTGTGAGGATCCATGGTTCAGGAGTGTGTGAACTCATAATTGCTCCAGCTGGAAGACTTGCAAAGCTTCACACAAGCTATGTACCACCTGCCAATTTCATTGCAAAAACACTAAAATATGTGAACTGTTAGAATCATGATTTTCCTCACCAGGGAGAAACAAGCATGAAACCCTGCCTGAGAAGGCTCTGATACCATATTATAATTTGAATGCCATTTAGATATCCAAACAAATAGTTCTAATAATGTTTGCAGCAAAATAATGGAGAATGAAGATACAAACTGAAAAAAACAAACCACACAGGAAACAGACAAGTATTGCTCATGAATTTACAGTATCATTCACAACAATAAATCCAATGTACAATAGGTTACAAATAGGAAGAATTTAAATGCATTAGGTAGCAATTCAAATCTACCAAGTGGATCTGGCTGTATCTAACTGAATCTCTAACTCATGGTCTCTCAATCAATATTGGAGTCCAGCAGATCAACTCCTTGATGTCCAATAACTCAATCAATCAGTGTAAGCTAGTTAACTCGGTGAAACTGAGTGTGTTAGGTAGGAAAAACGCTCCTCCCCATGCATCCATGCATTACTAGTGCTATCTAACTAATTGTGAAGTAACTGACAAAGTCTGAGTCCAAAGGTCAACTCCCTGATGTCCAACAAATCAATCAATCAGTTACAACTAGTGAACCCAGTGCAACTGAGTGTGGTAGGTAGGAAAAGCACTCCTTCCCCTGTAGCCATGCATTATCCATGAATTGCTAGCGCTATCTAACTAATTGTGAAGTAACTGAATGTAACTAGGGGCTAATTAAGACTAACTAGTTCCAACTCCACTTAACTGATGGAGGTTGGTGTTGGGACTCATAGTTGCTCCTAAAATGTAGGGATTAGTCTAGGAGGCGCCCATTCTAATGCATTCACATGCAGTAAGTGGTAGTTAACCTCTAGCAAAGTTCCCTACACTCTAGTAACTGATCTAGGTGTCCCCATTATGCCAAGCGGACCCAATGGTACTAGTGGACCCAAATAATAAATTAAGGTTCCTAAGTTAGGCAAATATAGTCTAATAGATAGTATGGTCAAGGGAGGATTAATCATTCTAACACATGGTAGGAACCACTTGATTACTGGTTAGTGATGTGAACCGTTAACAAGTGCGAGGGAAAACACCAATGATGACCATGATTCCCAAGATATATTAGTACATTTTAATGAATACAAATGGATGAGCTAGAGTCAAGCATCCACATAATAATTCGATCAAATATGAATGATGTAATCCCACTATCGAAGGTGAGAAAACATGCCATTGAGGCATGCAGGCTTCAAGGTACTAAGTGATCTCTAAATATAATCCGTAGATGATGTGATGATGTCGATAGGGATAGATTCATCGAAGGAGGGCCATGATGTGTCCCACATTATCAACACAAAACTGATATAGGAGGATGATTTTGGACAGTAGATCAAATGAGTATGGACTGACATAAGGTGTATGGATAAGTGATGTTGAGAGACTGCATCAGGGATGGAGGACATGACAAATGCAAATTTTGACTTAAATGGAGGACTTCCCTTGAACACTTCACGGCATGACAAATGACCTACCAGCATTGACTCAATGAGACCGAGGTCAAGACATAATGCGACATTAATGAAGCATTCTTAGGATGACCCAAAGGAATAAAAAGAATCATATACTTGACACGACCCAAATACATGTTGATTACCCAACATTTTGAGTGGGATACAAACAAGTGCCATGTTCAAGGGTGATGATAAGCTGCCATAAATACAGATTCAAACACATTTCCATTCCTTTATTCTCCATCATGATTGACGAGTACCTATTTGTTTATTAACGAGCTTGATGAGGATAATATATGCTCATTATATCTCATCCTTCAAACTAGTCCAACCTCACATGTTTTACAAACCTGCGAAAGGAAGGGTTCAACCCCAAAAGGGTCCTTCAATGTATAATTTTACAAGTCCAAAGAAGGTAAAATCGGCAATTTTCATATTTAGAAAGTCTATCCAAACTAAAGAAGACTCCATGGTGAAATTTTTGTAATTTTAGTCTCCAAGGTCTGAAAAAGTATAAAATAATACATAGGATAAATCTCTTAGTCAATGGCTAACTAAGGTATTCATTTTTCATAATAGTCCAAACAATTCGAAAAAGGGGTAAACTATCACCGGAAAGATAACCTTTCAAACACTTTTATAAGTGTGAAAGAGACAATTTTGCTTGGCAATGTTTTCCTCTTTCGAGAGTCTGAAAAGAGATTAAAGACCACTCCAATGGGGTTCTTTTTTTGCAAAGGTTTGATGAGTCTGAAAAAGTAATAAAAGTGTATTCAGTAATGCATTCTCATGTGTTTGCGAGAAAGAGAAAGAACAAAGACTAACATTGATGTCATTTTACTTAGTAATTTACGAGCACGATAATGGCATAAAAAACACTCGAAAACTTTCATGGCATAAAAAACACTCGAAAACATTTTCATGTTTTAAAAAACACTTTTACGAGCATGAAAAAGTGAAAACTAAGCTCGACACCCCTTACTATTTTTAACAATCTCAAATAAAGGTTCAAATAATTCTCAAAGAATTAGCTTTATTTTTTAACGAGATGCAAAATAGAATTAACTATGCTCAGGATGTTGTTTCATGGTTTAGCAAGCTCATAACCGAAAAGAAAGTATGCTCGACATGAGACCCATTAACGATTATTTTCCTAACATGATTCCCAAAGGTCATTACATTCCCTCAATATAATTGTCCAGTGGATTACTTCCAACATAATGTAAAGAGGTTGGATAATGCCCCCCAAGCTTCATTTCATCTGCCTACTCTTTTTCTTCACCCAACTAAACTTTGGGTTACTACTAGAAAAAGGTTCAACAGATACATAGGAAGAAAGAGGATATAGTGACAAAGGAAGATGAAATCAAGGTTCAAGTCCCAAAATGGAAGGAAGACTCGACTAAAAGGAATGGGACTCACCAAATCCATTTCATTTTTTAACGAGCTTGACACGAAGAAGGAACTTTTATCAAGGTGACTTGTTTCATTTTTACACAAGCTTGAAATAGAAAATAACTATGCTTCAGGCATCCCATTTCATTTTTAACAAGCTTCAAAGGGAATGAAACTATGCTCAAGGTTGATTTTATTTTTACACAAGCTTAAAACCAAAGGTAAGTTATTCTTAGGAATGGTTTCATTTTTACACAAGCTTGAAACCAAAGGTAAACTCTGCATGAGGTCAATTTCATTTTCACACAAACTTGAAACCGAAGGAAAACTCTGCTTGAGAATGGTTTCATTTTTACACAAACTTGAAACCAAAGGTAAACTATGCTTGAGATCAGTCTCATTTTTACACAAGATTGAAACTAAAAGTAAACTATGACTGAGGCCGATTTCATTTTTAGACAAGCTTGAAACCAAAGATAAAGTATGCTTGGAAACAATTCCTACCCAACATGATTTCCAGAGGTTGATAGCATGTACTACAACATTAGAAGCTAGCAGGATAACTCCAGCATGATGTCCATAGGATGCAAACCTACATCCTATTCTTAAGGGGAAGAATCCACTAAAACATGTAGAACATTTAGTGGAAGTATGATGATTGGAAGTCATACGATGATCAGGTTGAACAAAGGAAATTTGATCAATGGTCGTGATCTTCTTGTCATGGGGAAAATACATCACTTGAAAGAGTGGGGAAACTACATCTTCCATTGCGTAAACATAATCACGTCCAAGCAAAATATTGAAATCCAAAGGACCTTGGACGACTATAACATTAATAAAAATTGTTTTCCCTCCTAAGGTAATAGGTAACTAAGCAAGGATCCCCAAAGGTTCAGTAGGTATTAAATTAAGAGAAAGTATCTAATTTATGGAAGGAACAAGCAGAGGAGAAGCTATAACTTGCCAATAAATTAAGGATAAAATACTAATATAAGCCCCTTCTTCAACAATAATATGAACTATGATCTTACTGGCAACTCCTATAGATATATGGAAAGGAATGCCTGAAGGAAGATAATATTTTGTTATACTACTGTTGAGGCCTGGAAATTCGCAGGCGACAACAGTAAGGGATTCTCCCCAATCAACGTTCCCAACTAGCCCGTTGACTGTTTGGTATAGGGAATCCGTCTGGTTTACGGTCCGGCTACCGTAGGTCAAGGTAACAAAACAAAAGATTCACCGATTACGGCCCGGTCCACTGATTTTTTGTAATTTTTTGACTTAATGTATGAGATGCATATACCTAATTAACCATGCAGGGTGATGAGGATGTAGGGAGCAGTCACAATGTGATGCACAGGTTCTTACCTCACGTCTTAGGCTCACATGCATCTATATCGCCTATGCAGTAATGAAATGAACTAACTGTCTATCTATCTACCTATCCCCGGGGAGCCAAAATATGATTTATTTATGAGTAATGTGGATTATTCATGCATTATAAACAGAAATTACAGGTAGCTGATATTCTTATCTACAACACATGAAAGATTAAAGATATTTCAACAATCAGATAGCCAACTGCTTCATAAGCAGCATACATTACTCATGGTGAAAATATTCATAAAATAAACCGGAGAACATTCATACAGGAACATAGGTTCAAAGAGTTAGAACGGTCTCACAGTTAATGGATACAAAGTTGAAAATGAAATAGTTCCTCTTCAACAAATCCATAGCACACATTTGAATATTCCACCAAGCTTTCTCCAACAGGCAAACTGTAATTATCTATTGCAAAAGGAAATAGTTCTTCTTACAATATGTCTTCATCAATCTAACTGGGAAAAAGTCCTTCTCCCTTCTTAGTCTATTACATTTATACAAAAGGGTGAGATGGTTGGGCTTCCCAAAGTAACCTTTGGGCTTCCCAACTCTTCATTTCCCATCATTTACTTTCCCTAAACGATTTACAAAAGTGTTACAAAATACAAAAGCAACCACTCCTTTATGAAGAGGGCCCCACTTGGGTGTCAAGGAACTTCTTCCATGACGCAGCATCAGAGGCAATGCCCTCAAATGCGCAGGGTTCCAAAAATTGAATGTTGATTTCAAATTTTTCGTCCTGGTTCTTTATGGCTTCCACTCTGGCTGCGCTTAATCGAAGCTGGTCTTCCAAGATCTGCACACTAACTGCTGAATGACCTACTTCGCTTCTCAGAATCTGGTCATCATTTGCCTTAATGTGCTGCATCCTGATATTTCTTCTGGCAAAACTCCAAAAATGAGTCATGGTCCGGGAAAGTCTCGAGCCTCTGCTCAGCCTCTATTTGGCACCGATTGTAGGTAATGAGAAGTCTTCTGAAAAACTCGGTGCATAATCCCTTTGTCTTTTTAACTGCCTTCTTAAAATCTTCAGCGGTGTTGATGGCGAACTCTACCAGGTCATAATCCCACTTAAGGGCCTGTTTATCCTTTGATGGCAGCTCTGCTGGAGTCTCTTCGTTGTTTTCCAGCCTCGCCATTCTTGTAGTCAGGACCTCGAGGACATCCTGAGATCTGTCCACAAAGTAAGATGCAGTTTCCAACATCTCTTCCAATCGTCCATCGATCTGCAGCACTCTACATCTTTCTTCTTCAACAGCAGTCTGTAGCTGCAGCATCTTGGCCTTTTGGGCCAAGACATGCTCTTTGAATGGCTGGAGGTTAACCTGCTGTTCTCTTGCTTCCTCCATAGCAGTTGTTAAAGAAGAAACCGGTTCTTGATGTTCCTTTCTCAGTTCTTGGGTATGCAGCGTATTGGCTTCCAGAAGGATCTTTTGCTACTCTTGTAGTTCCTCCACCTTTGCCTGTAGTTGTTCCTTTTCAGTTCTTAACTCTTGATATTCTTTCTGTACTCTCTCTAGAGACTTTTGTGTTGTTTCCAGAACTTGTATTTCTCCTTGGAGGGCCTGTACTTCGGCTCTTGAGGATTTCATTTCCCTTTGCATATCTTCATATTTCCTCTTGAGCATGTTGCTTTCTTCCCTCTCTTTCCTCAATGTGTCTTTTAACTGGGCAGAGGATTTCTTGGACTGCTCCAAGTCAGTTATTACCTTGTCCATGTTATCTTCTGAGGCATGGAGAAGTGCAGTCCCAGCTCTCAGGGTGAGCCTTGGATCTTGGTCTGTTCCTAACATAACAGCCGTATCCATTATCATTTTGCCAGGCATATTTCCTGCTTCTACTTTCCTCTCTGTCCTCTTCATTATTCTCTTCGTTGCCCTATCATAATAAACAGTGTTGAAATTGGGAATTTCTTCTCCCTTTTTCTGCACAAAAGGAACCAGCTTGAGAGTGGGGACCATGGGTGTGCTGGCAGCAGGTACTTGTGGGCCCTAAACCTCAGGGTTCTCAACATCCTGGGTCTGCCCCCCAGCTATGTCAGAAGCTAACTGTTCTATCTCAGTCTGTGCCAGCTTCACCCTCTCTGCCTCCTGCTTTTGTAGCTCCTCATCGAGCTTTCTTTTCGCTTCTTCAGCTGCTTCTTCTGCCTCTTTAGCTGCTTCCTGGGATTTCTCAGCTGCTTCTTGGGCAACTTTTCTTTTCCCTTCCTCTTCACTGTGCAACCACTCTGCAGCTTCCTGTGCCAATCTCTGGGCTTTTTCATTTCTCCTTCTGGCTTCTTCCTCTGCCTTTTCCTACTCATCCCCCTTTCCACCTTTGGTGGTGATTTTCTTTGTGAATCTTCTCTTCAGTGCTGTCATGTTCGAGGCATTTCAGAAGACAGATTCTTCCCTATCAAAATGGTGAGTATACTCGAAATGCACCTTGTTTTCTTTACAATGATCAGCCACTTTACCGTGGGAGTCATTTCTGTGATAGGGCATCTCGCCAAAATGGAACCTCTCCAGCTCCTCTATGAATTCACCAGCTTGTTTCACCTTAGTGAACCTGTAGCTTCCAAGTCTAAAGGGCAAGGGAGGATAAGCAGTCTTCTTGTGTTCAAACAGGAAGCTGCCTATTCCATCTAGGAACACTTGTCTGACTGCCTCCTTATGGACAATGTAATCAGTTGCATATTTTGGCAGTAGGGAAGGTGCTCTCGAGCCTCCAAACATTCTGAAGTACATGCCATGTTCGGTAAAATAGTAGTCTGCGTAATCTTGTATCACTTGCATGGCCTCCTCCAACATACAATCACACTCTTTCCAGAAAATGAGTGTGTATAGTGGCATAATGAAGTGCTCAAAGACTTCTCTGTAATGGATGTGGTACTGGTATGCCCACAGTGGTCTATAAGCAGCATAGACAAGCATTATTTCCTTGTCCCAAATGCACCTGAGACCAGGGAAAGGCTGGTTGCATAGTATACAATCTATGAGTATTGAGCTCATATAAAATTTAGACCTTTTCTGGGACTCTCCTTCCAAGGCCGAGGCCAAGCAAGAAGAAAGACTACTTGATACAAGGCTGGCCCAATTGAAGACTGTCCCTTGTGTTGCCACATGAAAAATGATGGGTATCCACTCTAGCTTGAAGAATCTGCCATGGGCTCTCCCAAAGATCCTATTAAGCATCAGAGCTATAAATCTGTAGGGAGCCCTCAAGCTCGTTGTATCATACTCACCCGTGGGTCTGTGTTGGTAATGTTTTCCCTGCAACAGCATCCTCTTCAGGGTCTCTACCAGGTCCATTCTAATGCTACTCAGCCAGTCATCAGATAGGAATACTTGGGCTTCTGGCAAGTGATAAGCCAACGCCACATATCCAGGGCTAAATGTAGCATAGCCCTGTCTCTCAACATTTTCCAGAATCATTGTGGTTACATCTGCCCGGGGTAGAATCCAGCCAATTACCTCGGAGCATGGGAACAGCTCTGGCCTGGTGGCGACCTTCATAAGGGAATATCTTTCAATGTTTGCATATATGGACTCTTCTTCTAAGCCCATGTCGGGAACTTCTCTTCGGGTAATCAGTCTATAGATTTCCCCCCACTGGTATTCAGGTTCTATGCCAGAAATGCATTTAGTGTCTTCATATACGTATTCTGTCTTGGTGACCACTTCTACCTCTGGCTCTTCTTCGACCACAGGGGCCTTCTTCTTTTGTCTCTTTGACATGGTGAGATCTTCCTGTCATAAAATTGTAACATTAAGCTCCTTTGGATGAGTGGCCAACTTGTATACATTACTGTGCAATGTGCTATTTCTCCTATGTTTAATATGATAGCGATCAGTTATTGAAGCAAATGTATGCATGTATAGCCTGAGATAGCCTAACCAACAGAACTATGATAACCAAATGTACAGTATTCAGTGACTTAATTTATGTCTACCATGATGGAAACTAGCTGTGTGCAATAAACTGTGCATGCTACCATTAATTGCCAATATAAAACATTAACAATATAATCTAGCAGGAATGAAATCTACATAATATTGAAGAAGACTCATGCGGGTCGCGGGAAAAACATTCATATTTACACAACCAAAACCTCCATCTGTCATGTTCGGGTGATTTTATCGCTTCGCTACGCGGGACAAGTAGGGGAAAAAATACACGTGATTTCAACAGTGTTCATGCCCACACGCTCAAGGTCAACAAACTAAAAACCACGGCATATCCCTTTCAACCGACTAGGGTTTCAGACGATTGTGTGCGGAACGGCGCGGCAAAACAGCTATTCGGGGATGCGGGCAAAATGAAGGTCGCAACGACAATGGGAACCATCAGATACTTCAAGAAAAGCACATAGAACCCCCCCTGCACAATCATCACCACCCGGGGCATCTTGGTGTAGACGGCGTAACGGCCGTCTGCACCAAACCCCCATTCCCTACGTGCGGGGATTCGCAAACAAAGGGCCGCTGGCCAAAATACTACTCTGCGGGTTAAAAATGCCTCCCTCCCTGACTGCGGACAGTAAAACCCCCAAAACTCTTCAATACATAGGTGCAACCACGGGGCGAAAAGAAACAATCCCAACAACCCTAACCGTAGCAAACATTAACCCAATGCTTCGAACGGAACGGGGTAGGGAAAACGAAACCTACCTGGCAATGAAAAGTAACCGGCGTGTATGACGGGATGAAGACGGTCGGCTCCTACAGCTGCCACCTGGACGCGGGTACACCGACAGTGGGATTTGAACAAGCTCGGGAGGTCGACAACGCGGTGGGAGCGAATAATCACGACAGTTCAAACGAAAACGATAGAATAATCCAATGCACCCAGACCCCATATATACAAACGGTCGACACGTGTGATGGGAACAGTATAACGGAAGCCAACTTTGAATCGAAAGCGAAAGTGAATTCTTTTCCGCAACGACAGATGATCCAAACGCCAAGCCTTCCGCCTTTGTCATATGGATCGAATGGCGGACCGCTTTTGGGTCGGAAGTTGAAAGCCAACTTCCTTTCGCAACGGCGAACAGCCAGAGCATTAATCCATCCGCGACAACATGCATGGCAGAAGAAATACAAGATTGGACGTTGGAGCCAAAACTAATCGGAAGGTGAAAGTGCCATCTTTTCCGCAACGCCGAAAAACCAAATCATAACTTCATCTGCAATGGCGGGGATAACCTGGGGATAAGTGACGTGCGTAGGAACTAAAGGACATCGAGACGAAAGTGGGAACCCAGCCGCAACGGCGGCTACCAAAGATATCAGCCTCTCCGAATAAGACCACAACGCATCGGAAAAGCGAACGATTATGGATCGGAAGAGTTAGCAGATTTTCTTCCGCAACGGCGGAGAAGGAAACGATGACAAGCTCCAATGTAAAGCTCAAAAACAGCCGAAACACAAAAGTAGCCAAGGTAAAGCAATGAAATCGGCAAAGAAACCGAAGCCAAAACCGAAAGTTCATCCGCAACGGCGGGAAAAGAAAGATCAAATCCTTCCGATTTAAACCGAGAAAATAGCCGATTAAAACCAATGCATCGGACAGAAAGTCAAATTCACGACTTAACATTCTTCCGCAACAGCAAGAGCGTCAATTAAATAATATTCCGATTCAGCATGGTGAAAATGCATTCAAAGGCAGCCATAGGGGAGGAATCAAATCAAGTAGTAAAGCAATCCAAGCATTAGAGAAACTCTCTGCAAATTATTAGATCAACCTAGGGAAGAAAATCAAACTAATCCAAAGCAAATGAGGGTCCTAAAATTTTTGGAATTTTGGGAAATTGTTACAGCTACAACAATTGGCGACTACTTGGTGAACCCCAGATTTCTGAATTAACTCCTTCCCAGTGCAATACTATCCAAATAAAGTTGAAATCTTCTAGATGTTTGTATCCCTGGGCTGGCCAACTTAAGCATTTAAACCATTGAGAAGTAGTCTATTCTTTGGGAAATGGTAACATCAAAAATATTGCAAGTTTGAATAACTATTTTGAGGCCAAATAAGTGAGGTTTATTTTGCCTGTCCTTAGGTAGTTTCCAGCTTGGACACCACATGATTGTAATAGATAGTAAACAGTATTATCCTTTTGTTCCTCATTCCCATGCCAACTGCACTTTTGTGCCTTTTGAACCTTAGTTCTTTTGATATGAGTCCTCCTGCATGCCTTTCTTACTGAATTTTAATTCAGGATCCTCTATCCCATAGTGTCCTTTTGTGTGAACAGTGTACTTCATATTTCAGTTCACGGACGGAGAGGATCTTGTGGCAATTTAGTTCTTCATGCTTTGATACTTTGCTTTGATATGTATTGTTTTTTTTTAAGGAGTTTTGACTCTTGATAGCTTTTAGCTTTTTTGAAATTATGGCATGGGATCATTTATATATGATATATTGTTTACTCTGCTTCCTTTCCGTGGGTCTTTTGCTGTCACCCCCTTGGATATTTAAGATGTGAAATGGATGGAGCCTCGAAATAGTATTCCAGACCTCTTTTACTTCTGAGTTATTTACAGGGGTTAAGTAAGACGTCAATGAATGCATTGCCAGTTAAGAACACTACTACTAGAAGACATTCTATACTTTAAAGCACAGTCTTTTGCTCAAGATTTCAGTTAATAAAGAACCCTGATGTTTCCATTGCAACCAAAAGTTTGCCTCTTTATTCAAAACCAAAAGAAATGCTAACAAAGCAATAAAAGAAAACAGCATCAAATCAAATAATCAAACGAAAAAACATCAAAGCATTTAAAGAGAACAAAACAATTTATTTATGTACAAAGCAAAAAGAAAGAAAAATTTCGCCCACTCCTGAAAAAAATAAATAAATAAATCTAGAGAGTTAAAGGGTGGGCTGGATCATAGGCATGAGATATCTAACCATGGTCTAGCTGGGCTAGTTTTGAAACTAAACACATGTCTACTATCCTACAATCATCTCTTACAGCCTGAAGAAGTTGAAGGAGCTCAAGCTGAGTGTCATTCATAGAACTGGCCTTGCTTGAGGTATGATGTTTTAGCTTACACTCAGTCAAATAGTTTCCCAGGACAGAATCAGCAGATTCATTTCCTTCCCCTAGCTTAGTGACAGTATACTTCATATAAGGCTCTCTCGAAATCTTAATCTTGTTTGGGGTACCCTTGAGAGGCAATAATAGATGAGACCAATCCGAAGCAAAACAGCCTTTTAACCTGGCAAACCAATCTCTGTTCAGAATAAGCCCATATCCACTAGGTATGTCAGCCACAGTAATGTCAATAAATTGACAAATCTTGTTGTTTGCAGACAAGCGAATGAGGACATTTTTCATTTCTCCCACTACTTTGACACCTGAGCTGTCTAATTGCGTTACTTCACAAAATGTGGACTCTGGCTTACCCTTAATCTTTTTGCAAATCTCCAGAGGCATAACATTCACTGCTAATCCAGAATCTACCAAGCAATTATGCACATTGTGATTTAGCATTTCTAGGGTCAACAGAAAAGGTGGGCTATCAGCTTTATCTTCCCAACCTGGCTCTATGTCTTCTTCTCCTGGTTGGTTTTGAGTAGGCAAATCCTCTTCATGCTCTCCAATTTCATTAGTGTTTTCCTCACTAACACCTATCAGTTCTTCTACAGGCTTGACAGTCTCAGTGATTGGCTCTGCCTCTTGGTTTAGGGTATTGGCTCTAGGTGTTTTGTCCTCAACCTTCACCTCTACTTGTCTCTTGACATTCTTTTGCAGACTTTTGATCTTCGAAATTGTCAAATCTATATCCTTTGTCGCTGTAGGTGTGCATTCAGTTTTGAGAGCGCTCTCTTCAATGTCAAACAGCGAGATACCATTCCATGAAAGCATAGTGTCATTATCTTGTTTCTCCATAACCTGGTTTTTCTTCTCCTCCTTGCCATTGTTCTTGGTTTCTTTAGAATCTAGCAGCTGATTCATAACCAGTGTTATCGAATTCAACCATTGCGGGCACTTCTTTTCCGAATGAGGCTGTTGGTGAAAAGTGCAGAAACTATCACCCCCTAATTCTGTTATGCTTACTGATGGTAGATGTGGGGGAGGGACTTGCCATTGGTTGTTATCCTCTATTTTTGGATAATAGGGTTTATGAGTTTTCTGAGCTTCCCTCCCTTTCTCCAGGTCTATTATTCTATTGGATAAATTCTGCATCATTTTCAGCATTCCCTGATAATCATGTGAGTGATCTTCTTTAGGTTTAGACAGCAGTAAAGCTCTTCTCTCGGTAGTCTTCTCTTCAGGTAAGTCAGGGTAATCTTCTACACTTTCCATTTCAGCTTCTACCCTTCCTACCTCTTCATAAGTCTCTACCAATTTAGGCTTGGCTTTCATTTTAGCGAACATAGCTAACTCAGGTCCTAGGGTAGATGTATAATATTCAATTAAGACCTTGTCTGAGGGTCTGTCAGCTTTAGAAAAATTCTTTAGGTATAATGAGAATCTTTGAGTGAACTTATGTACCTTTTCATTCTTCTCTTTTCTTAACAAATCAAGACCCTTCATCAATGAGGCATGCGTTTCTCGGGTTGTGTATTTACTCCTGAAAACCCTTTCGAAAGTGTTCCAGTCTGGGATCGAGTTTGCGGGCAGGGAAAAGTACCATGAAGCAGCTGCCCCTTTCAAAGTATGAGGGAATAATCTACAGACAACATCTTCGTACTCCCCAGCCCTTAACCCTTCTACTGATAAATAAAAACTCTGCAAGTGATCATCTACAACAGTCTTTTCCTCAGGGTCAAACTTAGGCAGCAGCTTATCAAAACCTTGAGGTAAGTTATGCAATGGAGGCATGAGGTTCAAAGGTAATCTAGCTCTCCAAGCAGGTAATGGGTTGGGCTGGTTCACAATCACACCAGCCATGAGTACAGGCAAAAGAAAAAAATCTGAGCAAAGAGCAACGTAGGATGAGAACAGGCTTTCTTACTTCAAAGGTATAACCGAAACCTGTAAGTACTTGGGTCAGGCTGAAAGCTTCAAATATCTGCTGGTAAGGTAATCTTGGGAAAACTAAGTTTCCATGGCCAGCCATTCACTGGCGGCCCTCCTTCTAGCGCCAAAACTGTTGAGGCCTGGAAATTCGCAGGCGACAACAGTAAGGGATTCTCCCCAATCAACGTTCCCAACTAGCCCGTTGACTATTTGGTATAGGGAATCCGTCCGGTTTATGGTCCGGCTACCGTAGGTCAAGGTAACAAAACAAAAGCTTCACCGGTTACGGCCCGGTCCACCGAGTTTTTGTAATTTTTTGACTTAATGTATGAGATGCATATACCTAATTAACCATGTAGGGTGATGCGGATGCAGGGAGCAGTCACAATGTGATGCGCAGGTTCTTACCTCACGTCTTAGGCTCACATGCATCTATATCGCCTATGCAGTAATGAAATGAACTAACTATCTATCTATCTACCTATACCCGGGGAGCCAAAATATGATTTATTTATGAGTAATGTGGATTATTCATGCATTATAAACAGAAATTACAGGTAGCTGATATTCTTATCTACAACACATGAAAGATTAAAGATATTTCAACAATCAGATAGCCAACTGTTTCATAAGTAGCATACATTACTCATGGTGAAAATCTTCATAAAATAAACCGGAGAACATTCATACAGGAACATAGGTTCAAAGAGTTAGAACGGTCCCACAGTTAATGGATACAAAGTTGAAAACGAAATAGTTCCTCTTCAACAAATCCATAGCACACGTTTGAATATTCCACCAAGCTTTCTCCAACAAGCAAACTGTAATTATCTATTGCAAAAGGAAATAGTTCTTCTTACAATATGTCTTCATCAATCTAACTGGGAAAAAGTCCTTCTCCCTTCTTAGTCTATTACATTTATACAAAAGGGTGAGATGGTTGGGCTGCCCAAAGTAACCTTTGGGCTTCCAAACTCTTCATTTCCCATCGTTTACTTTCCCTTAACGATTTACAAAAGTGTTACAAAATACAAAAGCGACCACTCCTTTATGAAGAAGGCCCCACTTGGGTGTCAAGGAACTTCTTTCATGACGCAGCATCAGAGGCAATGCCCTCAAATGCGTAGGGTTCCAAAAATTGAATGTTGATTTCGAATTTTTTGGCCTGGTTCTTTATGGCTTCCACTCTGGCTGCACTTAATCGAAGCTGGTCTTCCAAGATCTGCACACTAACTACTGAATGACCTACTTCGCTTCTCAAAATCTGGTCATCAATGGCCTTAATGTGCTGCATCCTGATATTTCTTCTGCAAAAACTCCAAAAATGAGTCATGGTTCGGGAAAGCCTCGAGCCTCTGCTCAGCCTCTATTTGGCACCTGTTGTAGGTAATGAGAAGTCTTCTGAAAAACTCGGTGCATAATACCTTTGTCTTTTTAACTACCTTCTTGAAATCTTCAGCGGTGTTGATGGTGAACTCTACCAGGTAATAATCCCGCTTAAGGGCCTGTTTATCCTTTGATGGCAGCTCTACTGGAGTCTCTTCGTTTTTTTCCATCCTCGACATTCTTGCAGTCAGGACCTCGAGGACATCCTGAGATCTATCCACAAAGTAAGATGTCGTTTCCAAGATCTCTTCCAATCGTCCATCGATCTGCAGCACTCTACATCTTTCTTCTTCAACAGCAGTTTGTAGCTAAGGCATCTTGGCCTTTTGGGCCAAGACATGCTCTTTCAATGGCTGGAGGTTAACCTGTTGTTCTCTTGCTTCCTCCAGAGTAGTTGTTAAAGAGGAAACCTGTTCTTGATGTTCCTTTCTCAGTTCTTGGGTATGCAGCGTATTGGCTTCCAAAAGGATCTTTTGCTGCTCTTGTAGTTCCTCCACCTTTGCCTGTAGTTGTTCCTTTTCAGTTCTTAACTCTTGATATTCTTTCTGTACTCTCTCTAGAGACTTCTGTGTTGTTTCCAGAACTTGTATTTCTCCTTGGAGGGCCTATACTTCGGCTCTTGAGGATTTCATTTCCCTTTGCATATCTTCATATTTCCTCTTGAGCCTGTTGCTTTCTTCCCTCTCTTTCCTCAATGTGTCTTTTAACTGGGAAGAGGATTTCTTGGACTGCTCCAAGTCAGTTATTACCTTGTCCATGTTATCTCTGAGGCGTGGAGAAGTGCAGTCCCAGCTCTCAGGGTGAGCCTTGGATCTTGGTCTGTTCCTAACATAACAGCCGTATCCGTTATCATTTTTCCAGGCATATTTCCTGCTTCTACTTTCCTCTCTGTCCTCTTCATTATTCTCTTCGTTTCCCTATCATAATAAACAGTGTTGAAATCGAGAATTTCTTCTCCCTTTTTCTGCACAAAAGGAACCAGCTTGAGAGTGGGGACCATGGGTGTGCTGGCAGCAGGTACTTGTGGGCCCTGAACCTCGGGGTTCTCAACATCCGGGGTCTGCCCCCCAGCTATGTCAGAAGCTGACTGTTCTGTCTCAGTCTATGTCAGCTTCACCCTCTCTGCCTCCTGCTTTTGTAGTTCCTCATCGAGCTTTCTTTTCGCTTCTTCAGCTGCTTCTTCTGCCTCTTTAGCTGCTTCCTGGGCTTTCTCAACTGCTTCTTGGGCAGCTTTTATTTTCCCTTCCTCTTCACTGTGCAACCACTCTGCAGCTTCCTATGCCAATCTCTGGGCTTCTTCATTTCTCCTTCTGGCTTCTTCCTCTGCCTTTGCCTGCTCATCCCCCTTTCCACCTTTGGTGGTGATTTTCTTCATGAATCTTCTCTTCAGTGCTGTCATGTTTGGGGCATTTCAAAAGACAGATTCTTCCCTATCAAAATGGTGAGTATACTCGAAATGCACCTTGTTTTCTTTACAATGATCAGCCACTTTACCGTGAGAATCATTTCTGTGATAAGGCATCTCGTCAAAATGGAACCTCTCCAGCTCCTCTATGAATTCACCAGCTTGTTTCACCTTAGTGAACCTGTAGCTTCAAAGTCTGAAGGGCAAGGGAGGATAAGCAGTCTTCTTGTGTTCGAACAGGAAGCTGCCTATTCCATCTAGGAACACTTGTCTGACTGCCTCCTTATGGACAATGTAATCAGTTGCATATTTTAGCAGTAGGGAAGGTGCTCTTGAGCCTCCAAACATTCTGAAGTACATGCCATGTTCGGTCAAATAGTAGTCTGCGTAATCTTGTATCACTTGCATGGCCTCCTCCGACATACAATCACACTCTTTCCAGAAAATGAGT
This sequence comes from Pseudotsuga menziesii, assembly GCA_001517045.1. NCBI lineage: Eukaryota > Viridiplantae > Streptophyta > Pinopsida > Pinales > Pinaceae > Pseudotsuga > Pseudotsuga menziesii. The sequence goes on along the minus strand of LPNX010554834.1, from coordinate 5,538 downwards.
GTGTATAGTGGCATAATGAAGTGCTCACAGACTTCTCTGTAATGGCTGTGGTACTGGTGTGCCCACAGTGGTCTATAAGCAGCATAGACAGGCATTCTTTCCCTGTCCCAGATGCACCTGAGACCAGGGAAAGGCTGGTTGCATAGTATACAATCTATGAGTACTGAGCTCATATAAAATTCAGACCTTTTTCGTGACTCTCCTTCCAAGGCTGAGGCTAAGCAAGAATAAAGACTGCTTGATACAAGGCTGGCCCAATTGAATACTATCCCTTGTGTTGCCACATGAAAAATGATGGGTATCCACTCTAGCTTGAAGAATCTGCCATGGGCTCTCCCAAAGATCCTATTAAGCATCAGAGCTATAAATCTGTAGGGATCCCTCAAGCTCGCTGTATCATACTCACCCGTGGGTCTGTGTCGGTAATGCTTTCCCTGCAACAGCATCCTCTTCAGGGTCTCTACCAGGTCCATGCTAATGCGACTTAGCCAGTCATCAGATAGGAATACTTGGGCTTCTGGCAGGTGATAAGACAACGCCACATATCCAGGGCTAAATGCAGCATAGCCCTGTCTCTCAACATTTTCCAGAATCATTGTGGTTACATCTGCCCGGGGTAGAATCCAACCAATTACCTAGGAGCATGGGAACAGCTCTGGCCTGGTGGCAACCTTCATAAGGGAAGATATTTCAATGTTTGCATATATGGACTCTTCTTCTAAGCCCATGTCGGGAACTTCTCTTCGGGTAATCAGTCTATAGATTTCCCCCCACTGGTGTTCAGGTTCTATGCCAGAAATGCATTTAGTGTCTTCATATACATATTCTATCTTGGTGACCACTTCTACCTCTGGCTCTTCTTCGACCACAGGGGCCTTCTTCTTTTGTCTCTTTGACATGGTGAGATCTTCCTGTCATAAAATTGTAACATTAAGCTCCTTTGGTTGAGTGGCCAACTTGTATACATTACTGTGCAATGTGTTATTTCTCCTATGTTTAATATGATAGCGATCAGTTATTGAAGCAAATGTATGCATGTATAGCCTGAGATAGCCTAACCAACAGAACTATGATAACCAAATGTACAGTATTCAGTGACTTAATTTATGTCTACCATGATGAAAACTAGCTGTGTGCAATAAACTGTGCATGCTGCCATTACTTGCCAATATAAAACATTAACAATATAATCCAGCAGGAATGAAATCTACATAAGATTGAAGAAGACTCATGCGGGTCGCGGGAAAAACATTCATATTTACACAACCAAAACCTCCATCTGTCATGTTCGGGTGATTTTATCGCTTCGCTACGCGGGACAAGCAGGGGAAAAAACACACGCAATTTCAACAGTGTTCATGCCCACACGCTCAATGTCAACAAACTAGAAACCATGGCATATCCCTTTCAACCGGCTAGGGTTTCAGACGATTGTGCGTGGAACGGTGTGGCAAAACAGCTATTTGGGGATGCGGGAAAAATGAAGGTCGCAACGACAATGGGAACCATCAGATACTTCAAGAAAATCACACAGAACCCCCCCCCTGCACAATCATCACCACCCGGGGCAGCTTGGTGCATACGGCGTAACGGCCGTCTGCACCAAACCCCCATTCCCTACGCACAGGGATTCGTAAACAAAGGGTCGCTAGCCAAAATACTACTCCGCGGGTTAAAAATGCCTCCCCCCCTGACTGCGGACAGTAAAACCCCCAAAACTCTTCAATACATAGGTGCAACCACAGGGAGAAAAGAAACAATCCCGACAACCCTAACCGCAGCAAACATTAAACCAATGCTTCGAACGGAACGGGGTAGGGAAAATGAAACCTACCTGGCAATGAAAAGTAACCGGCGTGTATGACGGGACGAAGATGGTCGGCTCCTATAGCTGCCACCTGGACGCAGGTACACCGACAGCGGGGTTTGAACAAGCTCGGGAGGTCGACAGCGCGGTGGGAGCGAATAATCACGACACTTCAAATGAAAACGATAGAATAATCCAATGCACCTGGACCCCATATATACAAACGGTCAACACGTGTGATGGGAACAGTATAATGGGAGCCAAATTTGAATCGGAAGCGAAAGCGAATTCTTTTCTGCAACGACGGATGATCCAAACGCCAAGCCTTCCGCCTTTGTCATACGGATCGAATGGCGAACCGCTTTTGGGTCGAAAGTTGAAAGCCAACTTCCTTCCGCAACGGCGGACAGCCAGAGCGTTAATCCATCCGCGGCAACATGCATGGTGGAAGAAACACAAGATCGGATGTCGGAGCCAAAACTAATCGGAAGGAGAAAGTGCCATCTTTTCCGCAATGCCGAAAAACCAAATCATAACTTCATCCGCAACGGCGGGGATAACCTGGGGATAAGTGACGGGTCCATCCAATTTTTAAGAGACTCAGTTATATTGCCTTTTACTCTGTTGGTACGCCTGAAAACCTCAACCACATAGTCCCACAGTAAGCTGGTGAAAGGGCAAGCATCCATAAGATGGTCTATAGTTTCCTGATTATTATTGCAAAGGCTACATCTGGAAGGGCCTTGGAAGCCTTTTCGAGTTAAGTTCTCCCAAGTGAGAATTCTTCGATGCAAGAGAAGCCACAGGAAGTGGGAGATTTTGGGCCATTGTTGGGAAGTTCAAAGATGAGTCCATATTGGAGAGACCTGGTTGATAAACGAGGTTGAAATGATGTTGTAGGATTCTTTCAACGAGAAGTTTCCTGAAGGCCGATGACCCCAACAAATGATGCCCGAACCCTGTCTATGCTTAATCTGTCTAGTACAAAGTTTTGGCCAAATTTTGTCAGAGGAGTTTTTGTCCGGAACAGAGTTCCAGAGAGCGGGCTCTTCCCACCTGTGAAATTCATTTAACGAAGAGGTCTAGAAATCATTAACCGTGAGGTGGTTGTTGCTTCTGATATAACTCTGGAACTCAAGATCAAGGGAAAGATTTTTAAGACTGGGAAGTTGTTGCCAAGAGTATTCCCAGAAAAGAGCCTTATTCCCGTCATTAATTTCCCAGAAACTGTGCTTTTGAATTATGGCCCTTTGCATGTTGGCAACTTTCAAAATTTGCGATCCAGGTATTTCTTCGTCAAATCTGATCAGCAACTGTGCGGGGTAATCCGGAGCATATTTGTTATTCCAGAGCATAGTCCAGGGAGTGTTATTCCTTGAGATCCAATTCCACCAGATTTTGGCTGAAAGAGCTTGGTTGTTTATTCCAAGATCCCTAATGCCGAGACCTCCTTCAGACTTCTTTTTACACAGTGTGTCCCAACTTACCAGCACCCATCTTTTGTTGTTACTAGTGCTGCCCCACAAGAAAGTCCTTTGAAGAGTTTTAATTGTTTTTAAAACCCATTTCGAAGCTTCCAAGACAGAGAAAAGATAAAGAGGGATAGACTGCAAAGTAGATTTTAGCAAGACAGCCCGACTAGGGAGATTAACGGCTCTGAAGGTACAAAAGGAAAGGCAAAGTTCAAGTTTGTTCAGAAGTTCTTTCCAGGACGAGTGTTTTAGAGAAACATCAAACAGCGGTGCTCCCAAATATTTGGTGGGTAATGAGGAAACTGAGAAGCAGAGAATACGAGAAATGTTTTTTTGGGCTGCCATACTCTGTTAAAAAAGAAGATTTGAGATTTATCAAGATTAAGGGAGGTTCCTGAAGCAGCTTCAAAGGTGTGCAAGATAGAGTGAATTTTCCTAGCTTCATGCACAGAGGAGTGACCAAATAGAAGATTGTCATCCACGAATTGCTAGTAAGCCAGAGGCGGGCCATTGTGAAGGGAGAGCCTCGAAGTGAATGATCAGAAAGAGCAGATTGGATCATACACCCAAGACCCTCAGCCGTTAGAATAAAAAGGAAGGGGGAAAGGGGATCTCCTTGGCGAATTCCACGCAAAGGGTAGAAAGTGGAGGAAGGTGAGCCATTGACCAAGATGGAAAAGAACGCTGAAGAGATAAGAGAAAGGATCCAGCAAACCCATTCCTAACAGAAGCCAAAAGCTAGCAGCATTTTCTCAACAAAAGCCCAACTAAGTTTATCAAAGGCTTTAGACAGGTCCAGTTTGAGAATCATGCCCAGGATTTTAGAGGTTTTCAAAGAGTGGACCACCTCATGGGCGAGAATTATGCCATCTAGAATCTGTCTTCCTTCCACATAGCCTGATTGTTTCGGCAAGATGAGGAGAGGTAAGAATGGTTTCAACCTGTTTGCCACCACTTTAGAGATAATTTTGTAGATTACATTGCAAAGGGAGATAGGGCAGAACTTACCAAGGTGAGAAGCTCTTATTTCTTTAGGAATGAGAGCCAGATGTGTAGCATTAAGAGCTGGAAGAATCCATTTTTTTTTCCTCGATTCCTCTACAATTTCCAGAACTTCATCCTTGAGGAGAGTCCAACAGTGGCGAAAGAAGTCAATAGTTAAACCATCTGGACCTGGAGAAGTTCCATCAGCCATTTGCTCCACTGTT
>LPNX010554805.1:9326-79443 GCA_001517045.1 Pseudotsuga menziesii | reverse complement strand
TATATATATATATATATATCCATTTTTGAAAATTTTCCACATTCACTATTTAATCATTGAATTCCATGAATATTAAATTTCCACATTCATCCTTGCATATGGCATATTAAATTTCCACATCCATCCTTGGTATATGGCATCAACCCAATTCATCAATAATTTTGAATCCCTGCTAACTTTAAAAAAAATTAATCCTTTGTCTTCAACTATTTTTATCGAAATTCAAAATTCATAGTGCATAAAATTCAACTCCAATGTTAGTGTGTAGTCAGTTGGTTTTGAGACTCGCACCAAATGAAATTATGAAATTAGTGATGGTTGTTTAAAAAATAATGGTACATATTCTACACATACGAACTTCCTTAACAAACCATATAAAAGAATCCCAAAGGAAAAGATGAATATATGATGGGTTACTTTAAAATTATTATTGTTTTTTATTTTGATTATTTTTAATATTTACTATAAGACAAATTAATAGGATGATTAATAAATAAAATTTTAAGGATTCATAATTTTCTTAAAGCGTAAAATTTTTAGTCAATCTTACTAATTCTTAAATTTGCATTCATAAAATATTTGGTGTTTTTTTTTAAATTATTCAAATTTCTAAGGACTCTATATAGTTTTTGCATAATTTTGGTTATTTTTAGAGTAAGAAAAATTATCCCATTAAAATTGGGTGAATCACCTTTGAAAAAAAACAATTTGACAAATACTTTTTGGAAAAAAGGTTGAAAATAGCCTATAAACTAAATTTCAACCCTAAATTTTTCCTTGATGGAAAACCTCACAAATAAACAAGTCATGTTCTTCAAATGTCATATTATATTATTCTTGGTCGACTGTATCCCCACAAAACATAACAAAATAAGGATTTGTGACTTGTTACAAAAGTTTCCTTGATCCAATTTTGAATGCTATCCAAGAGTAGTGTCCTTGTTAGTTTCTCTTGAAGATGACAAATTACAATATTTAGGAGGTGATTAAATATTTCCTTGCATTCCTACAAGAAATAGAACACATATGGATTCACAAGAATAAAGAGTGAAAAGATCATTGAGAATGCTATAGAATAGAAATAAACCATTGTAGACACTAATGAAGAAGTTCATGATTACGTTTTTTATGTGCATATTAACACCCCTCCTTTTTTCCCTCATGGTGATAAAGGTTTGGTAAGTTTATCTCCTTGTAATATTTTTGAAACCAAATCGTTTAAGTATGATAATTGTGAGAATAAAAAGGATAGGGGCTAGTCCAAGCTAATGTTGTTCACTTATTACGCGGTCATTGCAATGGACTTCTAGAAAAACAGAATTATAAACGTCAAAAAGCAATATTAGATGTACCTACACAACTTTTTGGAATATGGTGTAAGAATATGAAACGTGGACAATCAGATTACCTTCTGGAATATATAACTTTTATTTATGGAAACTTAAGCATAAGTCCCAAAAAACAAGGTTCTTCTAAGGTTGGCAAGTTATATTTTTCCCAAAAAATAATGAATATGTTTGCGTTGGTCCACTCGTTTCGTATGCAAATGGTGGAATTTTGTGAAAACATATATATAGAGTTGTAGATAACAGGTGTGTCTAGTGCAAAGTTATTTTTCCATATTTATTTATGTTATATTTTTTATTTTTCAAATTAAGGAAGTCAATGACGTCCTAAAATGACAAGGTCAAGCATTGGTCCATCACATCTTGGTCTTAACATAGTCAATGAATGATATTTTGTTTTTTAGGACGTAGGTCTTTATGTCTTCTTTTGTGGGTTCTTTTCTGTTTTCTAAATAGGTGAGCTAATCAAAAGTTATAGACGAAACAAATAGCCTACCTTTTGTGTTAGATTGACGTTAGTCCATTTAAAATTAAATAAAAAATAGAAAAAGATAATAGATTTAAATAAAAATTACATATTCAAAATCAATGGATAGAGTTACAGAAGTGTGTGAATTTTCGTTAACAGTGGAAAAGTGTGGCATATGGAAAATCATGCACGAAATAGGAGAAGTGGCACAAAACAAGTTTTTTGTCATAAGACAGTCCAAAGCACTTAGTTGGGCAACCTGAACCTAAAACCAAAGCAACCAATTCATCCACCATGTTGGTTGGGAAAAAGGTGTCGCCAAAATTCTAAATTTAAATCATGTGCACTCATAGTTTAAAACACAACGCGCATGCACTAGAAGCATGATCACGCTACTTTGTGCACATGCACTAGAAGCGCGATCACGCTACTTTGTGTGCATGCATTTGTTAAGTAAACACTTTGTTTTGATTTTATTTTCAAGCATTTGCAATGGAATGATGATGATGAACAATGATGATCAAATGAGGATGATGACTATGATGATGAGGAGAAGAATGATGACAATGATGATGACTATGATGATGATGAGGAGGAGGAGGAGGATGAGGATCACGATGACTATGAGTATGATGACGATGATTATGATGATGATGATGATGAGGATGACAATGTTGATGACGACGATGATGAGGAGGAGGAGGATGGTAATGACTATGATGATGAACAATGATGGTGATGATGAGGAGGAGGAGGAGGAGGAGGAGGAGGAGGATGATCACAATGTCTATTACTATGATGATGGCGATTATGATGAGGATGATGATGACTGCGATGATAAGGATGATGATGTTGATGACGAAGATGAGGATGATGATGAGGATGATGATGACTATGGTGATGAACAATGATGGTGATGATGATGAAGATGATGAGGAGGATGATGAAGATGCTGACGATGATGAGAAACAAAGATGATGATGATGACGATGATGATGATGATTTCAATGACGATGATGAGGATGATGACTATGATGATGATGATGAGGTTGATGATGATGATGATGATGGCAATGATGATGAACAATGATGGTTACGATGATGATGATGATGAGGACGAGTATGATGATGACGATGAAGACGACGAAGAATAATGATGATGATGATGATGATAGGTTTAGTTGAAACTTTTATTTGATTTTATTTTCAAGCATTTGCAATGGTATGATGATGAGGAGGAGGAGGAGGATGACAATGATGATGATGAGGGTGATGGCTATGATGATGACAAGGATGATGATGATGATGACGACGATGATGATGACGATGACGACGACAATGATGAACAATGATGGCGATGATGATGAGGATGATGAGGATGATGAGGATGATGATGATGATGAGGATGAGGATGATGACAATGATGATGATGAGGATGATGACTATGATGATGACGAGGATGGTGATGATGAAGATGATGACAATGACAATGATGATTGAACAATGATGGTGATGATGATGATGATGATGACGATGATGATGAGGATGAGGATGATGATGACGAAGATGATGAGGAATAATGATGATGATGATAATGATAGGTTTAGTTGAAACTTTGGTTTGATTTTATTTTCAAGCATTTGTAATGGAATGCTGACGATGAACAATGATGATGATGATGATGAGGAGGATGGCTATGATGATGATGAGGATGATGACTATGATGATGATGATGACTATGATGATGATGATGAGGATGATTAACAATGACGATGATGATGATGATTAACAATGATGGTGATGATGATGATGATGATGATGAGGATGAGGATGTGGATGTGGATGATGATGATGATGATGATGATGACGACGATGACAATGATGAACAATGTTGCTGGTGATGATGATGAGGACAATGACAATGATGATGACTATGATGATGATGATGACGATGAGGATGATGATGAAGATGATGATGACAATGACAATGATGCTGAACAATGATGGTGATGATGATGATGAGGAGGAGGAGGAGGATGAGGAGGAGGACAAGGATGATGATGATGATGATGATGATGACGATGATGAGGAACAATGATTACAATGATGATAGGTTTAGTTGAAACTTTGCTTTGATTTTATTTTCAAGCGTTTGCAATGGAATGATGATGATGAACAATGATGATGATGATGATGGGGATGATGACAATGATGATGATGAGGACGATGACTATGATGATGATGATGAGGATGATGAAGGAGACGACGATGATGATGGTGACGATGATGATGATGAACAATGATGGTGATGATGATGATGAGGATGAGGATGAGGATGATGAGGATGAGGATGAGGATGATGATGATGATAATGAACAATGTTGGTGATGATGATGATGATGAGGATGATGACAATGATGATGATGAAGATGATGACTATGATGAGGATGAGGATGATGATGATCATGACAATGATGATGATGATGACAATGATGATGATGATGAAAAATGATGGTGGTGATGATGATGATGAGCAAGACAAGGATGATGATGATGACGATAATGATGAGGAACGATGATGATGATGATGCTAGGTTTATTTGAAACTTTTCTCTGATTTTATTTTCAAGCATTTGCAATGGAATGATGATGAGGAGGAGGAGGATGATGGAAATAATGATGATGAGGATGATGACTATTATGATGATGATGATGATGATGATGATGATGATGACGACGACGACGATGATGATGATGATGATGATGACGACGACGAGGAAGAGGATGAGGATGATGAGTATCAGGATCATGATCATGATGATGAGAATGATAATGATGACGATGATGAACAATGTTGGTGATGATGATGATGAGCATGATGACAATGATGATGATGAAGATGATGACTATGATGATGATGATGATGATGATGATGATGATGATGATGATGATGACGATGACGATGATGATGAACAATGATGTTTATGATTATGACGATGATGGTGAGGATGATGATGATGATGACGACGATGATAATGAGGAAAAATGATGATGATAACGACGATGATGATAGGTTTAGTTGAAACTTTGGTTTGATTTTATTTTTAAGAATTTGCAATGGAATGATGACGATGAACAATGGTGATGATGATGAGGAGGAGGATGATGACTATGATGATGATGATGGGGATGATGATGATGAAGATGATGAACAATGATGGTGATGATGATGATGATGATGATGATGAACAAAGTTGGTGATGATGATGACGAGGATGATGACAATGATGATGATGAGGATGATGAATATGATGATGATGATGATGATGATGACAATTACAATGATGATGAACAATGATGGTGATGATGATGATGATGATGAGGAGGAGGAGGATGATGATGATGATGATGATGATAGGTTTAGTTGAAACTTTGGCTTGATTTTATTTTCAAGCATTTGCAATGGAATGATGATGATGAATAATGATGAGGAGGAGGAGGAGGATAATGACAATGATGATGATGAGGATGATGAATATGATTATGACGATGAGGAGGATGATTATGATGATGATGACGACAACGATGACGATGATGATGAACAATGATGGTGATGATGAACAATGATAGTGATGATGAGGATGAGGATGAGGATGAGGATGAGGATGATGAGGATGATGAGGATGAGGATGATGATGATTATGATGATGAACAATGTTGGTGAAGATGATGATGACAATGATGATGATGAGGATGATGACTATGATGATGATGATGAGGATGAGGATGATGATGATGATGATGATGGCGATGACAGTGATGATGAACAATGATGGTGATGATGATGACAATGATGATTATGATGATGAGGATGAGGATGACGACGATGATGATAGGTTTAGTTGAAACTTTTCTTTGATTTTATTTTCAAGATTTTTCAAAGGAATGATGATGATGACCATGACGATGATGATGAACATTGATGATGATGAGGATGAGGATGAGGATGAGGATGATGAGGATGATGAGGATGAGGATGATGACGATGACAATGATGATGAAAAATGATGGTGATGATGATGATTATGATAAGTTCAATCTTGGAGGCCTCTCTTACCCTCCACTGGCCATAGGCAAGGAGCCTCAGACCTCATAATGGCACCCATGGGCCTAAGAAGAAAGTAGTGGTGAAGACTATATTGTAAAAATACTCGAAGTAATCATCAATACGAAGTCATTGTTGAATAACGTTAGTCATTAAATGAGATAAAAGTTAGTGATCAAATGATCTAAATGTTAGGTAGGGGAACGCACGCATTTATTTTTACGTGCACATCAATGCGCATGCAGGGTCTTATAAACGTGTGTGCATGGTGAAATATGCATGCGTGCACCTGTTAGTGGGTAAAAAAAATAGAGATCTGGATTCTTGGGATTGCTACCAATTTTCACGGGTTTTCTTTTGCTTTTCATGCTTTTTGTGCTCCTGAACTATGCAATTTGTCTCACAATCCATCACCACTCTTTGATCTATTGGATAGAAGCTCACCCTTTGAATCTAACAAACATATTCAGTGGCCTTGCAAGTTAGTGGAAAGATTCACACTACAAGTTTTCATTGCAAGAAGAGATCATTTTGAGTAGGTATGGTGAATTGTAAATAATTATTTTAATTCACAAGCTTTCAGATCATTTCATCGATTTATGTTTTATGATATGCCTACAACAATATCTCTCTCATAAAGAACATTTAATTTCACAAGAATAAATCCCAACTTCACATCTAGACAAGTCTCATATTCTCCATACAAGATGAAGTATGCAATGTTAACTAATTTACATTTGCACATGAATATATTTTGATTTCACACAATGATGGCATAGATGAAGTTATCTCTTCAGACTCTTCAATTTAGAAAAAAACCTACAAACTTAACTATATTTACTTGACTCAAATAGAGTGTAGAAATGAAACTTTGGTTCGAACATAAAGAGAAACCTTTAATCAACGTTTATGTATCAATGCCAATAATTAGAATACTAATATATCTATAATTTAGTTAATTATGTTGGAACACATCATGTATCTTGTATAATGGAACTAATACCTTATTTGTTTCTTCTTATGCAGAGGTATACCTCATAGTTTTGATAAAGAAGTTTTTTGATATGGGTAACTCACATAACAGAGCAAGAAAAACTAGAAGGAATATGTCCATTGAAAAGGAAAATGAGGTAAGAGAAAATGCCAAGTTGGCAATGGAGAGAGTGAGACATGGTCCAGACATTTCCACTGATACTGCGACCGATCCTAATAGAGTTGATGACATAAAAACCTCTACTTTAGAACCACGGGTGAAGCAGTTGTGTCAAATGGACCCAACTCAAGTTCCAACATCAACACAATCTCCAACCAACAATCCATCAATGAGCCATGTTGAAGCTCTTGAAGACATAGGTGTATTGAGAGACACTGAGTATGAAGCATTGGACCTAGGAGCAATGATTAATTTGCAATCTCTCCAAGAAGACCAAAACCATGTAGAGCACACTCCCAATATGGAATGCCATGTGAGTGAAGCACCACAACAAAGAAGCCTTGGGATCCGTAGCTCATGTCCACCTTCCCTACCTCAACTGTCTACTGCAAGAAAAATGACTCCTAGATGTACCCATTTGGATGAAAGTTGTCTGTCAGGCCTTGAGGGTAAGTTTCCAAAACACACTATCAATTAGCAATGTGGCAAATTAATGAAGGAATATTTTGAATCCAAAGGCGATGCATGTAAATGTCAATTATTACTATGTTTGTTAAAGTCAAATTATTTAGTTGTTGTTAGGAGAATTATGGGCATAAAGATGGTTAGAAGTTCAGATGCTAACAATCATATTGTTAGAAATCTCCAATCTTCTTTTAATGGATTGGGAAGACATCGCATACTAAATATCTTTGTGCTTCTCATAATGTGCTATCATAATCAATTGTAAGCAAGTCCACACATCAACATCGCATCCTTTCATACACTTTTAAGATACTTAAATTAAATAGAAAAACTGTTCAGAAGTACTCTGTTATAAGAGAAAATCTACAGACTTCAGGTGGAATATTGTTGGGCTTTTGTCGACAGGTTTCCTCGTAGAGATATGAAGCTAATTGATGCTGTTAAGGAATTAGTACAAAAGTTCTGGCATGATCATACCCGACCTTCATCTAATTAAAGAGATGTGCTAAAGCTGAGAAAAGGTTCTATTGAACGTGAACCCCACATCAAACACTTCCTTGACACAACACAGACTAAACTCTATGAGAGATTTAGGATTGAGCACACACAATTGAAACTGGGCCAAAGGTCCTTTGAGAAATGTAAACCAAGGTATGTTCGTATATGCATTGATCTAAACACATTTTGTAGTAGATACCATGTAGAAGATGAATATTTTTATGACACGTATAAACATATATTTTGTGATTTTCATACTAACCTTGATTAGGGATGAAATGAATTCGTAATACATCTGAATTCATCGAGATATTTTATCGTCAGCGTCATGTGTCCAAGGCTTGAAGGACAAAAAAACTATGGGAAATCATGTCTATATGGGAATTGTTCCAAGTGCAGTGGGTTTGCTCTTTTGAACCATTGCATTCATGGAAGCGATGAGCATCAATTTGGAAATATGAGTGTGGAGATGTAGAGCTTCAAGTACGTAACCTATCAATATGATAGTGCTAAGGAAAGCAAAAATATTGCATTGGTGAAGTCACAAGTGCAAATGATTATTGCATGTTTTTCCTCTTACATGTTCAGTTTCTACATATACATTCTTTAAAGGTCACATTCTAATATGGCCCTTATTTTCATGGCATCAGGTACGAGTATGTGATTTTTTGCTGGAGTTATACAAGCAAACTGAGCAATATGTTCAACATGTGCATGTAGCGCGATGGCAGGATGAGCAGTACAGAAAATGAAGGGACAACTTTCCCATTGGGACCATATTGTCAATTGTGGATTTTGCAGAAAACTACACTGTTTAGCCACAAAATGAAATTCAGAGTCAATACTACCATTCCAACCAAGTCATCATCATGGTACATATTACATATAGGCATGGCCTTGGAAGCAGCATTAACAACAGGATAATGCAGTAGGAGACAATATTTTACATAAGTGATGATAGATGCCATGATCTGCATTATGTGCAACACTCTTTTCAAATTTTCTATGATCACCTAAAGGAGAGAGATGTTCAGATGGATCAGCATTGGATATATTTAGATGGTTGTGCGGGCCAGTTAAAAGATTCTCGAGTCTTCCAATGGATGAGTATGTTACATAAGACTTATAATGTGTCGCATATATGGAACTACTTTTAGACTAGGGACGAAAAAGGTGAGCATGACGGGACTGATGCATGCATGAATACCACACTATGAAGGGAGGAGATGAGGTTTACCAGAAACCCCCATATCAAAGATGCATAATCCATAGTTCAATGGTGCTCTGCAACAATGTCAGACCGAACTAAAGTGGTAGGAAGGCCAGTCGGGAATTTTTGGTGTGTGGTTAACATAGGTCGTTCTTGTTCCTTTAGTTGTGGCACAGTACAAGGAACACATGGATTTCATTCGGTTTGAAGCTCAAACAACCCCCTATTTGAAATATGGACGTAGAAACTTGCTTGCTTTTGCAACCCTTGTAGCAGTGGTGAATAGGATGAATGTGAATTCATGGATTGGGTTGATTATTTAGATTGTGTTCCACTTGCAGTAGACCCCCACATGTAGTCGGTGAAATATCCCACTTAGATGAGGGTCAGCCATCGATTTCGATAGACTATGACCATATCTCAGATCTTGTACAACCAGGACACATATATGCAGTTGTTTCCCTGAAAGATAATGAATGGGGCACGGATTCTTGATTGGAACAATGCATTCAAGGTAAGAAAATCCTAAATGGATCATTGATTGATGATGAAGGAAATGAATTTCCTATTGGCTTAATGGTGGTTGACGGTGAATATATTACACTAGATGGGAAATCAAGAAGAACTAGTGGGCATGTATTTGTGGATTACAAACCAGGATCTGTGGTCTATCACTTCGCAAACTTGATTGTTGGCATGAACATCCATCTACAGACAATGTCAACCAAGGTACGTTACTTCTTGCCTCATTTATAGCACAAGATATTGATGGAGGAAATTAGCAACAGAGAGGATCCAAATGGCTATATTGAATGAGAATGAGATCATACCTGGCAATAAGTACTTATACATGCTATATATTCAGAAATGGAATCGATATAGATGGAAAGGGAATGGATTTTGCACATTTCACATAGAAAGCGGAGTAAGTTGTCCTGGTTGTCTTGTCTTTTACTAGTAGCTATCAATTTCAATCACTCATGGAACTGGCATCCATATTTTGACATGTTAGCTTGCACAAGCAAATGATTCTTTACAATTGACTATTTTGACTAGATACAATTGACTATTTTCTCCATCCATTTCATGCTACTTCTTGTTAGCCACTAAATCTATGCAAGAATACAAATTTTCATCATTTTCATTCTCAATTCCTTCTGTTCTTTTTCATTAGAGATTGAATTAATTGAATGTAACTTTCAAGTGAAAATGTTTGATGGATGTATCTTCAATAGAAACCCTTCATTGGTTTAATCTTTCATCCATGTTTCTCTTACCTTTGCTACAGGATTTTAAAATATATGCCTAGCATCATTGCTATGATAAACAATACAAGATCAATCCATGGTAGGTTTTTGTGTTTCCGATTAATATTGGAAAAAGATTCTAATGTGGTGCAAGTGGCTTAAGCCTATGAGTAATAAAAATGTTAGTCAAAAGTGAGATATTATTGCAGCTAACTAAAAGATGCTTATTTTTGTGGTCTTCCATTAGGATTGTATTGCATCTTTCTGGGTTTAAATTTTTTCAAAAATAGGAGGGAGGAAATATTGTTAGGAAACCAACATCATGTCCTTCACAAGTTTACTAACTCCTCACTTTATATTGTTCTCTAAATGTATTGCCTGGTAAATCACTATATTTGCAACTTTCTCTCCAATTTGTGTTGCATCGGGATACTAATCAAAAAATTATTGCTCTAATATTGTTAAATGGTATTTAACTTATGCATTGTGCACTGTGCATCATGCCCAATATTTGTTGTGTTGGACCCAAAGCCTTCATTGCAAATTGAATTCCCAAGTCCTTCTTCAACCCTTTGATAATACTCTTACCATGCCCAATAATTAGCATGTCATCCCGTACCGAGAGAGACCAAGTGTCCATGAACGACATTTTCATGCGACTTGCAGCTCGACATAACTTGACAACCAGAGGTCGAATCGATGAGCCATCAAATCTGTTGGTCTCTTAGTATGCCATTACCTCTAGTGGGATCTCTCCACTGTGTTTTCATGGCCGAGTGACTCCATTGTGCATCGGTTTCGTAAACTAGGGTTTTTCTCAGTTTCCTTCATGCAACTCTCGCATTGGTGGGTCAACGCTTGAAAACCCTCCTCCATGCTATTATTGGTGGTGTTCCCATGTAGATATTGGCCATACACACCTATCAGAGCCAATGACATGCAATCTTGCTGCTCCGTTTGGTTTTTCGCTCCAGGACCGAGAGTGACCAAGTGTCCCTGAACGACATTTTCATGCGACTTGCAACTCACCATAACTTAGAAACCGGAGGTCAAATCGATGAGCCATTGACTACGTTGGTCTCCTGAAATTACATTACCTCTAGTGGTCCCTATCCACTGCATTTTCATGGCCCAGTGACTCCATTCTGCATCGATTTTGTAAACTAGAGTTTTACTCAGTTTCCTTCAATGCAACTCTCTCATTGGTGGGTCAACTCTACAAAAACCTCCTTTGTTCCAGTATTGGTGGTGTTACCATGTTGACATTGGCCATACACACATGTTGGAGCCAATGATATGCAATATTGCTGCTCCATTTGGTTTTTTTCTCCCGGAGCGAGAGTGACCAAGTGTCCCTAAAAGATATTTTCATGTGACTTACAACTCGGCATAACTCAGCAATTGGAGTTCAGATCGATGAGCTGTAGACTCCTCTGGTCTCCTAGCATTCCATTACCTCTATTGGGCCCTCTCAACCATGTTTTCTTGGCCCACTAACTCCATTGTGCCTCAGTTTTGTAAAATAGGGTTTTGCTCAGTTTACTTCAATGCAACTCTCACATTGGTAGGTAAACTATGCAAAACCCTCCTCTGTGCTAGTCTTCATGGTGTTCCAATGTGGGCATTGGCCATACACACCTATTAGATCCAACAACATGCAATCTTGTTGCTCTGTTTGTTTTTTCGCTCCTAGACTGAGAGTAACCAAGGGTCCCTGAACGACATTTTCATGTGACTTGCAACTCGACAGAACTCAACAACCATAGGTCGGATCGATGAGCCATCGACTCTGTTGGTCTCTTGGCATGCCATTACCTTTATTGGGCCCTCTCCACCATGCTTTCCTATCTCAGTGACTCCATTGTGCATCAGTTTCATAAAATAGGGTTTTGCTTAATTTCCTTCAATGCAACTCTTGCATTGGTGGGTCAAATATGCAAAACCATCCTCTGTTCCAGCCTTGGTGGTGTTACCATGTCATCATTGGCCATACACACCTTTCAGAGACAATAACATGCAATATTTTTGGTCCATTTTTTTTTTCTCTCTCGAATCGAGAGTGACCAAGTGTCCCTGAATGACATTTTCATGCGACTTGCAACTCAGCATAACTTGGAAACCAGAGGTCAGATCGATGAGCAGTCGACTCTATTGGTCTCTTGGCATGCCATTTACTCTATTGGACCCTCTCCACCACATTTTCATGGCCCAGTGACTCCATTGTGCATTGATTTCATAAACTAGGGTTTTGTTGAGTTTCCTTCAATGCAACTCTCGCATTGGTGGGTCAACTCTGTAAAACACTCCTCCGTTCCAGTATTGGTGGTGTTCCCATGTCAGCATTGTCCATACACACATGTCAGAGCCAACAACATGCAATCTTCCTGCTCCATTTGGTTTTTCGCTCCCAAACAGAGAGTGACCAAGTGTCCCTGAACGACATTTTCATGCAACTTGAAACTCGACATAAATTGGAAACCGAATTTTGGATTGATGAGCCATTGACTCCGGTGGTCTCCTGGCATTCCATTACCTCTAGTCAGCCCTCTCCACCACATTTGCATGGCCCAGTGACTCCATTGTGCATCGGTTTCATAAACTAGGGTTTTTCTCAGTAGATTTCTTGATGTGGTAATTTGTTGTTGGTAACTAGGTTTATTTTGTTGCGTTGCCTTGGAAAAATTAACTTGATAAGTCTCGAGCTTTTTTTGATTCCTTGCTTAGAAGAAGATTTTTTTAAGTTTAGTTGATTTTCCATTAAGACTTGTCTGAAATGCCATGTGCTTCGATGATGAAAGATGATTAGGGTTTATAAACCCTAACGAGGAAAAAAATTATAGTCTGGATACCTTAATGCATGCTAGGGTTTCATGAACTACAATTGCATGCTATAGCTTGGGTTGAGAAGTTATGAGATGGAAGTAGGGTTGTATGACCTCTTTACAAGTTATAATATGGAACTAGAATGGTATTCTATGTTATATGTTAGTATAGTATGGTATGGTATGTTAGTACATGGTATGATGTTAGTATCATAGGGTATTGTAGGGTATGTACTATGATGCTAGTATTATAGGGTATGGTATGGTATGTTGTTAGTATGTTATGGTATGTTATAGTATGTTCATAGGTTTTCATGAAATCTTTATAGGTTATGAGATGGAAGTAGAAACACATGTACTTGTACAAATCCTAAACCAGCTAGGGTTTCATGAACTACAATTGCATGCTATAACTTGGGTTGAGAAATTACGAGATGGAAATAGGGATTTATAAACTCTTTACAAGTTATGAGATGGAATTTGAAACACATGTACATGTACAAATTGAAAACCAACTAGGTTTTTGTGAACTATAATTGCATGCTATAACTAGGGTTGAAAAGTTATGAGATGGAACTAGGGTTTTGTGACCTCTTTAAAAGCTATGAGATGGAAGTAGAAACACATGTACATGTACAAATTGAAAACCAACTAGGGATTTGTGAACTACAATTGCATGCTATAACTATTATTGAGAAGTTATGAGATGGAACTAGGGTTTTGTGACCTCTTTAAAAGCTATGAGATGGAAGTAGAAACACATGTACATGTACAAATCCTAAACCAACTAGGGTTTCATGAACTACAAATTGCATGCTATAACTAGGGTTGACAAGTTATGAGATGGAAATATGGATTTATGAACTCTTTACAAGGTATGGGATGGAAGTTGAAACACATGTAAATGTACAAATTGAAAATCAACTAGGGTTTTGTGAACTATGATTGCATGCTATAACTAGGGTCGAGAAGTTATGAGATGGAACTAGGGTTTTGTGACCTCTTTAAAAGCTATTCGATTGTTGCCCACTTTTCCCCACTCCCATGACCTAGGTTTTGGCACCATTAGAGGATGGGAAATGGAGGGTTCAAGTTCAAAGTTCACTTGGGTAGACAAGGTAAGCTATGCGCTTCTTACTGGGACCAATATTCTTGCAAACAGGAATGTTGTCTTTGCTCTAGGAATCTTTCATCATCTTATCATAGTGTGCCTCCAATTTCACCAAGGG
The DNA here is from genome assembly GCA_001517045.1 of Pseudotsuga menziesii. Classification (NCBI taxonomy): domain Eukaryota; kingdom Viridiplantae; phylum Streptophyta; class Pinopsida; order Pinales; family Pinaceae; genus Pseudotsuga; species Pseudotsuga menziesii. The sequence goes on along the minus strand of LPNX010554805.1, from coordinate 64,899 downwards.
TGGTGTTGCAGCTGCAACTGTTTTCCCAAATTTTTGAAATTTTGGACCCTCCTCTTAATTTTTATTTTGCCTAAAATTGTTTGAATCCATGAACTCTGTTTTTGTATTCCCTCTGCTACAAGTTTGGATTGTTTTTTGAGGTCAAATGCTTTCATTCTTTTCAGAAAATCACTTATGTCTGAAACTGCTTTGGGTTGAGGAATTTGAATTTGGATTTAAAATGTTATCCTTTGATCTATGATTTCTTTCTTTGATATCATAAGTATTTTTCTTGTTTTCGCTGCTGTTTCAGAGGTGAAACAAACGTTGCATCGTTTCCCAGCCAAAATTCTTTTGGAACTTAACTCTTTTTTAGTTTGGTTGATCGGAGGTCATTTGAGCAATGCATCGGAGCCATATTTCCCTATGGAGCCTCCGTTGTGGAAGTTGAATGATGAATATTCTGACAGATAGCATTGACTTTTTTGATGTCGTGACGTTATTATGTTGACTTGCTTTGCGCTATCAGAGGTTGATTGAAGTTTGAATCAGGGTGTTTAATCTTTATGAAGCCACTGTTTTGGAGATGAGACAAGATTTTTAGACCACAGTGCAACCTTAGGATTTTCTGAACACTTAACATTTTCATGATGTTTCTGCGCCATATCGAAAATTTTATGATTTTGATCGAAGGCTGTAGTCTGATTGCTTTATGCCATTGTGGCTCTCGAGCGAACTAAATGTCCGCCATATAACTGCTCTACTCGCTGATGCTTTGTTACGATTTTTGCCAATATGTTTATTGGCCACGGAGCCCATAGTATTTTTATCTTCCGCCATTGCAGTTGTGTAATGCACTAACCTCCTGACATTTATGTCGTTTCGTTCGTCGACAATGGGCTTTTTTGCCTGTAGCTTTGGAATTTAGTCTTTTCGACGCCGATATACTTAATGGTCCTGCGGAACTCGTTGTCTATCTGAAGCCCGTCGTTCTGGCTATGAGTAAGACTATCCTGCCAATGATTTAATGGTTCAAGCCATCGATAAGGTTTTTTCCCGTTGTTTTGTGAGTTTTTAACCCCTCTTATGGGCGGCGATGTTTTCTGATTCTTTTTTAGGTTTTCACGATGAAAGTGCAGTACAGGACCTCAGTTTGATGATCCATTTTATTGTTAGTATGGTTTACATTTTTTGAAAAGATGCAGTCCAAATTAATGATGAATTTTTGTTTTGATTGCAGACAAACTTAGAAGATTCTTCAGATTACTATTGCAAAGAATACATAGCTGAAGGACAAAGCAGAAGGGAGTTGGCTATAAAGTGATAGGCAGAGATGTTCTGAGATCAACGGGATCTTAAAAGGGATAAATAAAAGACAAAGCATAATCGATAGCAATAGAGGCCTAGGCTTGGAAAATTTTTAGCAGTTACTGAGCTAGTCTCGTTATATGAAGTACTCATAAGACTAAATCCGAAATGTAATGTATTGCCTAAATCATGAGCACTCACAAACTGACAAAACTGTGAGATTAAAATAGTCGGGGGAGCCGAAAGGTCAGGGGACGGGGCAACCCAAAGGTTTTGTTGTTTTTGTATAAAGACAGGAAAATTAGAGGGAATGGGGCCTTTTTCCTTGGAGAAACTTGTGAGCCATTTGTTGTAAGAGTAACTACTTCGTTTTAGAATAATAAATTACAAATTTTGCATGTTGGAGAAGGTGTTGTGTGGAATGTTCAAATGTGATTAAATGAACAATGTTGAAGGGGAACTATTTTGTTTTCAATTGTGTTTCATTAACTGTGAGATCGTTCTAACTTTCTGAACCTATGTTCTCATTTGAATGTTCTTTGGTTTATTCTATGATCATTTACACTATGAGTAATGGAGGTTTTAACGATTGATCAACTATCTTGTCGTGTATATTTTTATTCATGTTTATGTGTTTTGATTCTAAGAATAGCTATCTGTGATTTATCTTGACATGTCAACCGTATTACATTACTCATGAATTAATATCTCGCTCCCTAGGGACAGCTTAGTTAGTGTTGTTTTTTCGAGTTGTGTGTGATTTAGATGTGAGAGAGTCTAAGACAAGAGGTAAGAACCTGCGCATCACATTGTGACCACTCCTTGAATTCTTTATCAATTTGAATTTTAGATAGGCACTTGCATATCATACTTAAAGCCAAAAATACAAAAATATACACGGTGGACCGGGCCATAATCGGTAAAACCTTTTATTTTTGTTACTTGACCCACGGTAGCCAGACCACAAATCAGATGGATTCCGTACACCAAACAGTGAGGGGCTAGTTGGGAACGTTGACTGGGGAGAATCCCTTGCTATTGTTGCCTACGAGTTTCCAGGACTCAACAGGTGGTTAGTTTCCCATTTTGACACAACAATCCTAGTGGCCTTGTTTCTTCCGCCATTCTCATGCTCTTGGGGTTTGACGTGTGCTTGATGTGGCTTGTTGTGGCTTATTCTCTTACTGTTATTCCTCGATTTCATCTCTTCTGCATATTGATCTTCACCACCCTTTTTTCCATAGATATGGAATTTGAAGACTTGTTTATATTGAAAACCAAAAAATCACTGCTATCCAGGGTGGTGGAGGTGAGTGATTTGCCAAAATTTGACAAATTTCACCTGAGCAGCATAGATTACAAGTCGTCACTGGCCCTGTGACCCTTCCTCAATTCCTTGATACAAGGAACTTCCACCTAGATTGCTGTAAAATGAGCCCACTCGCCAACCCTACAGACTTTGTGAAAGACAATAGGGACTCTAGTTCAGACCCCACAGAGTTTGTCAAATTGGGTCAGAACTCTGGCCCCTACTAGAGTCCGCTCTAGTGTTGTCGACAGGACCACTAATCGACTGATCTACTAATAGCCAAGGATGAATTTTCTTGAGACTTCTAGATGGGTCGAATTAAATGGGAGACTATCACCATCTTCCTTCTTTCTGTCTCTGGATATACCCGACACACTGAAAGCTGCAACAACCGCTTTAGCCTGCAAGGTTGCTTGGCACGACACTCCCCAACCCATTTGTAACTGCATCTCATGGTTGATCAGCATGACTCAATGATGTATGATTGCTGCAAGGGAGCCCCAATCGTATAGGAAGAGCATTGGGTCATCTTCCATGTAGGCTTATCCAGGTCCATTATTAGGACAAGACCTTCAACTGGTGTACCGAATTTTCTTCTTAGATTTGCTATGATTATCAGCATCATCAATTATGAGTACTGGCGATCGTGATCAAGTATTGATGAGCTGGACGACCTCCGTTACAGAGTTTCCCACACTTGATCTGCCTGCAGTGCTCTCATGTCACAAGCGCAAAATCTCTGTTGAGTCTTGATGCATTTAACGGTCTGTCAGTACTAGCCAGTTGTCATGGACTTGTTGTCATTTCTTTCATAACCAGTTTGGTGGCGGATTTAATGTGCATCATCATTTTTGTGTAACTTCTGCTTCTAGTTCCACATCATCATTACGTACACGCAGCGCTATGGTTTCCTCCAAAATTTCAAAATTACAAAATTTCAATTTTTTTTTTCTGCCTTGGCTTTATTTTCATGCACGATTTTAAGTTGTTGGTGCCAGCTCAGGCTGCACAGCAGTATGAACCTTGTCTTGGAATACCTGTACCATTATTTCAACCTTATAAACGTCTGCCGCATCTTCCTCTGCTTTCATGACCAACTGCTCAACACGGTCGAAATGGGCATGTTCCAAGGATTCATCCACTATCGATTACACTATTCATTGAAGTTTCTATTGCACCGGCTGAATATGCCCTATGAGCTACTTAGCCTCCAACTGGAATGCTTCAACCTCAGCTTCCATAGCTTTTTCTTGGTTGTGAAGGGTCTACACTTCCTGTTGTAGGCTTTTGATCTCTGCATTCTTAATGACCTTCTGCTGGAGGGGCAACTTTCATATTTTCATCTTTGTAGCACTGATGCGCTCATCTGCCTCTCACACACTCTGCCTTATTTTATTAGTTGTGTCATCTTCAAGCAATGTTTCCCAAATGGTCATAACAGTATCTACAGACTTTGTGTAGAGTGCCTCTCCTTCTTTGATTTTCTCAGTAGCTTCAGACACTGCTCTTTTTCTTTTGGCCAACACTTTCGGGAGTGTGCTTAACATTTTCTAGGCTTGTAGATATTCTACTTGGTGTTGAATATCTTGTGCGATATTCGAAATCCTGGCAACTTTAGCTAAGGAGTCTTCATCTTCTTTCCCAGCCCCTCGTGGGAATGCTGCAATGGTATTCTTAATAGAATCCACCAATGGGATACGGCTTTGTTCACAGGCTAATATTTCCTGCTCCTTCTCAGCTAGGAGGTTGATGTGCTCCTGCAGTTCCTGATCCTTTCCTTCCAATAGGGCCTTGCACAACTTGGCCTTCCTTTGTTGCTTTGCTGCCTGGTAAACGATGACATTTTTCCTTAGCCGAAGTTCGGTTGCAGCTACCTGCTGAATATTATAGACTTCCTCCAAGAGCAACTTGGAGAAGTCTATCTCGGCACTGTTATCACCAAGACCTATGTTTTTCTCTTCATTCACTCCTAGTGCCTGGTTTTGAATTAGCACTTTGATGGGCGACACTAATGTTGGTGTAATTAGTGGCACGCAGGGATCAACACCATATGTTTCAACTTCCATAGTATCGTTAATGGATGTTGTCAGCTTATTGAGGTGATATTGGACTTGGGTAGCAATGCTTACTTACTGTGCCTTTAGACTGGCAAGGTTATCCTGCGCAACTTTAGACACAGCGTTGGCAAGTTCCTGTAGCTCATTCTTAGTTAATGTAGTTGTGTTCACCATTCTGTCTACTTTCTGCTTCTTTCGAGATAACTGGCCTTCTTCTAGTTGTACACGGGTCTATGTCTGCACTTGATCTCTAGTGTACAACTGTTCTAAAGGATGCTGGTTTGAGTCATCCATATCATCATCGTCCTCGATGTGCTCATGCGACGGATTATCTTGGGTATCATTGCCTTCATGCTCTTCATCATTAACTTGATGAATTGGCGGTTCTTCTGCATTTTGTTCTTCAGGCAGTGACTCTATGAGTGGGCCGCGCCATTTCTCTTGCCAAAGATTGACAATTGCATCCACATCGTCGTCTATCACCATAAATCTCACTCGATGTACCTGTTAAAACACATCTTTTGCAGGTAGCAGGTTTGTATTATGCGCATCAACTTGAAACTTGACAAAGGCAGCGTACCTGTACACAGTTGTGGCGTGGATCCTATGGGACTCCTGGAAAACCTTTCATAGTGCCTTTGTGTGCATAAAGAATACAATGTTTTTATCATATTGGTGATTGTTTTCCACCTTATATTCCCATAGATTCTAGTACCTTGCACCCAGGGAAGATAGTGGGACATCCATTTGTACATAGTCTAGAGGGTCATCCCAGACAGTGAAAGAAATCAAAATAATTAACCAAGAATAGTATAATTTGTGATCGTCCTTATGTCGATCCAGCATCACATCTTCGATCAGTGTGTTTAGTAAGTATCGTGACCAGTTGAATTTTTCTCCTAGTGCACATAAATCTGCAATTTCCACTACTGTTGCTGAACATTGCGTTGGTATCATCTTAGGAAACATTTTACAAGATAAGATTTTTGCAGCAACAAGGACACTCTTGTCCTGGATGGGCCCAAGCAAGTAGCCTCAACCTGCTCACTGAAGGTTATGCTTCTGCTTAATGGGTTTAGTATTGTGCTTAGCCAGGTAAGGGAGAGGATATTTTCCTTCACTTGGGAGTCCCATTATCCTTGCAATTAATTCAACATTAACTAGATAGGGATGATCCAGCCATAAGTATCCTTCATGGAAGAAAGCTTGTAACTGCTTCATGTATGTAGTGACCTATATGCTATGGCCAAAGTGAGGGATGAACAACATGTTGGTTAGACCTGTAGTGGCCAGTCCCTTAGCCCACTTCTTTGCCTTGATCACTTGGGCATTACATGCATCGTCCTAGGTTATGTTCATGCATTCTTTTATCTGTAACCCTTCTCGTTGTCGAGTGTTGTAGCCTTGGAATTTAAATACAACTAATTTGGGGAGGATGTTGTGCAGCAAGGTCATGCTGACAGGGATCCGTGGTGCTATCAGGGTGGTCACCACCTTCTTTGGAAGCTCTACCTCCACTGCATCAGCTCTTCTTGGAAGAATGTAACAAGGGAAATTTGGGTTGGGATGTTGTACCTCTGGCTCTGTCTGTGGTAGCAATCCTTCATTTCCAACATCATCTCCTTGCTAAGCAAAATGTGCCTTTCCTCATTCATCTTGAGTGTTTGGAACCTTGTGTTTCCTTTGCCTCGATGGTGGTCGTGCAGATGCGTTTCCTGGATACATCTGATTGGGGTGCTTCAGCTCTCTGTCATGTGCCAGAACTACTTGTTGTGGTCTTGGAACAACCCATATTCGCTAGACTAGGTTTAGCATAGGATGCAAACCAGGGATCGGAATGGCTTGCTGCTTCCTTGTTCTTATCATTGGGTTGATCTCTAGTGGTTGTTGCGGTTGCGGACCTTCGGCTGATTGTGTTTCTACTTCCTCATCAATGAGGCAACCAAAGATGACAGTTTCTTCTAATGCACCACTCTCATTGGGAATGTTAATTACCATGGGCGTTGGCATAGCGGAACACAGCTGACAAGATTTAGTTCTGTAATGGCTCAGCTGTAGTACTTACTTTGCATACAAAACTGCTTGATGGGGAAACCAAATATTTACATATTACCCGGTGTCTTTCAATCATCATTTGATAGGAGGTTTAGGTCTAATCAATATCTTGGGTTTCCTATTCCAATGCTTCATTAATTTCTGTAGTTGGCCTTTCGGGTTGTACTTGTCAGATTAGTTATGGTAATTAGTGCTAGGATGGGTGATGAGATCTAAAAGTACGTCGCCCTGCTCCTCGTACTGCGTCAATTTAATGCCACGCAGGTGTCCCAGTTGTACAAATATTTGGCATGGATCTACTGGTTAATGTTAGCTAGCCTATCATTCTTGATTTTTGCATCCTTTGGCCCCTTCTTGCCTTGCCCCATATACTAAGGATTTTTTTCTTTGCTCGCACTTTGCACACTTTGCTTCGCTTGCTTGAGTTTGTGTGATGACATGGTTATTGTGTGGTTTATTGCTTGGGATTTCTGCTGGTTCTGTCGCAATCCTACAACATAATAGTTTATGTCTTTTGGTCATTTTTTTTCTTCTACATGTGTCGTAGTAAGGTTTCAGGAAACCATCATTCACCAAAATCATGACATGGGTACCATCAAATTTTCTGGGGTTGTACTGCGCCCTTATCCATGGCCTATGCAATCGTATATTGTTATCTACCCAAATGGCACTTCTCCGTCTGAGTACCAACATTCCCTATGTTGGCACACAAAAGAACACTTATGGATTGAAGTTTGCCTAAAACATTATAGATGGGCATGTTATGAACTGCATTCATTATCCATTCAGCTTGCCATTTTTAACTTTGAATATGTCAAGTGCTGTATGCTCCTTTGCTTATATGCAACCCACGTACATATGCGAATTTTCCTACAGTAGGTCGCGTACTGTACACGAGTATTTGTAATTGCAACCCGCATACAGATCTGTACACGGGCTTCCCTTAAAGCAACTCGCATGTCATACGTGGGTTTCCAGTATAAATACCCATGTACACCTTCCTTTGACATTAAAAATAATAAATCGTGATTATTTGATATTTGTTGAGCCCTTAACTATAACCATCTTAACTGTCTCAACCTCCTAAACCCTCGAAACTTCCTTATTTCACTAAGTATAAATAAAGGCCTTGGGGAGGGCATTAATGAATAATACTTGGAGAGAAAAGTTATGCTAGTGGTGTCTATCCAGAAGTCTTTGGAGCAGTGGAACTCATAATCCTTTGGTTGCAGAGGAGTCCTTGTCTCAGGTGTTGGGTTGTAATCTTAACTTATTCACTATTGTTAATAAAGAGAATCCTTCTTCCAAATTTGTTTTAAATGTCTTTCATGTATCATGGTTTGATGAATATTTATGATTAAGAACTCTGTATATGATTTATCTAACCTATTATATATACATGTATAAGCTTGCACTTGGAGGATTTTCTCTTTACAGGTGAAGGAGAAACATACCTGAAGGCTTTGGAGGAGAAGCAGAGTGGAAGAGAACAAAGCTAGGATCAACCGTCATGAATTGGGTGAGTCTATCCTATCCTCTTGTTTCCTTTTTGTACTCTAAAGTTGATTGCCTGCAAGTTTTATGAGTATGTTGGTAACCCCAGACCTTCGGTTATAAGGTGTTTATTCCTATACAACAAAACTAGTGACTCTGCTGGGTATCCCAGACTGCTATAGGTTATTTCTGTCGCCCTTGACCAGTCTTTGCTTTGAAGTTTGTGTATGGTATTTTATCCTAGTTCATGCTTACCATAGGTTTGAAGGCCTTGTGTATTTTCTTTCTTTTTGAGGAAAATTTTGCACCTATATGCGGGTTTCTCTCATACACAGTCGCGTACAGAGGCCTGCATATGCGGGTTGCTCTCTTGGACAGTCGCGTATAGTACGTGAGTTTCCCTTATAAACAATCACGTACAAGCCTGGAAATAGGGATTTTTGGGCTAGGGTTTGCTTGTCCATGTCCTTTTGTGATTCATGTTTGTTAGTTGGCTTTCTTTATAAATACTATGCAGTCAGTTTGAAGACCTTGGTGGCCACACTTTGTGCTTTATTGTAAATCCCTTGGGTTTCTTTTGTTTGGATTGTATTATGTTTTCATTTTGAAGTAGGTCGACCTGGTTGGGTTATAGGTTGAAGTGTGTTGTTTGAATCAATGATCAAGGTTTTGGGCAATGTTTTTCTAGTATATCTTTTGATAGTATCTGGTTTGTCACTTGCCTTTGTGTGATTTCTGTGATTTCTTGTCATTGTGTCTACCCAAGCTAGGGTTCCAAGTCTTCCCTTATTGGTTGATTTTTGGTCTTATTAATCTATTTACTTCAGTTTGATTATTGTATACAGTTGATTTGATCCAAGTATACTCAAGTTTAGTGCATTTTAGGTGCATAGTAGATTTTGAGCATTTTAAAAAGTGAAAAGAAAAACATTTTCAAGCTTTTGCATAAGTAGTTTTCATTTCAGTTTTAAAATATAATCTCAAAACTCCAAAAATATACTCTTATTTTTTCTTTTGCATTCATAAAAAAAAATGTTTTCTTTGTATGCATGTAGATAAGGTTTTTACTCTAGATTGCATGGCATATCATTACTTTTGAAAAAAATAAAAAAGAATTTGTTCTTTTGTGGCTTTCAAGTTTTTATTTGAAAAATAAAGAGAATACTTTTTGCTTTTTGCATTTCATTTCTTTTTTCTTAGTCATTTTGTTTCAACTTTGAGTCAAAACACCACATAAGTTTCATGCCATTTACCCTCTGACTAAAAAGCAGCCCTTGAAATAAACAATATAATTTAAAAATTATTAGTAAGTTTTATTTTATAGGGTCATACACCAACTAGCTTAGGCTAGACTTGTGGATTAGGGAGTTTTAAATCTCCACAAGTATTTAAATTTCAAATGTAGTTGGCCAATCACTAGGTAAACCCTTCTCTATGTTGATTATATCTGGGAATCTCCTCTCAAATGGGAGTTAAGCATGAGGCCGCGTGGAGACTTGGACTGAGGAGATAACCCTCTGATTCCTTGTCAAAGCATAGACCAAGTTTTTTATGCATCTAGGGATTCTATCTTAGACAGGATTATGGGCTTTGCTACCCTGCCCATGCATACGAAATAGGCTTGTGACTATCCCCCTAGACTGTCAATATAGTTAAGGTAGCCTTTAGTCTCTTTGACATCTAGGGTTCATACATAGGTACACCGGAAGGCTATTTCTGGTTGACCTTGGACTTGCTTGGAAGGTAACCCCGGTAGAAGGTGTGGGAGGGCAGTGGGTGATTCCTCTGCATGTGCCTAAGAAAATCTATAGGGACTCCAAGTAACTGTCTATCAGCTTTCTTTTGGAAAGCGTATCTTATACCTATTTGTCTGTTTGCCTTTAGGAATTTTTAGTGAGTGCTGTGTGGTTTGTCTGTACTTCGTGTGCCTTTAGGTGTGTGCTTTGTAATTTTGGTTTCCTATCAACCTCAGACTTTGTCTCCTGGTTTGAAACTATGGCTAACACCCCTTTGAACACCAACCAAGAGATCCCCATGCTGGGAAATCTTTGTACTGTTCCTCTCACGGGGAATGTTGGTGTTCCCTTGATGGCCATCCTGAATCTTCTTGGATTCACCCTAGGGATACCGGTGTGGTTGTTTTCCACTCCAACTATATTGAATGCTCCTGATGCTTCTCAAGCAAGCTCCTTATATCAAGGGAATCAAAACGCTGCTTCCCCTTCACCTGTAGTTGATTCTCCTCCTCCTTCTACCTCATGTAGTGAAAGTATTGATACTAGTAACCGACAGTCTAAAAGGAGTAAAAGAAGGAGGAATAGGAAGAAGGGGCATAAGCAAGGGGGCACCTGTTCAACCTCTTCAAGTCATGTTGGACCCAGTCTCTCAGCCTCTACAAGCCATGTTGGGGGCAGTCTCTCAGCCTCTGTAGTTCACGCTGAAGACAATTCGTTAGCCACTGCGAGTCAAGTTGACACTGTTGAAAAGAATACCCATTTAAAACACAAGCCCAAGTTCCCTTGTAAGTTATATGAGGGAGATCATCTTACCCACCAGTGCCCTGCTATCACAGAGGTGTGAAGAGTGTGGTTCGAGACTCAAGAATTTCCTTCTCCTGAACAACTTATAGTTTCTCAACAACCTACTCAACCTTTGGTTGATCAAGTGGTCAAACCAATCTCAGATTTGGTCGATCCTACTCTTCTTTCGGAGAGTGATCCTGATGTGATTGAACCAATGTCATATTTGGTCAATCCCACTCTCCCTTCAGAGAGTGACTTTCATGAAGCAGTTGAATCAATTCCTTTTTCGATCAATCCCACTCTTCCTTTGGAGAGTGAAGTGTCTACTAGTCACATTTTCTTCACTTCCAGTTCAGAATTTATTGAACAAGGGGGCACTGAACTCACTTCGGATCAACCCCCACCAAGCTCTTAGATTGCTTCCTTTGATTGGGATAGCCTAGTTGAGCCGCGCCTTCCTTCTGATGCACCTTTCTAGATAAAGGTCAAAGTTGAATCATACATGATTGCTCATTGTATTGTTGATGAAGGAGCCTCAGTTAGTATCTTTTCTTCTCGTGCTTGGCAATGCATGGGATCTTCCAGCCTTGTGTTGACCTCTAGTCAGTTACTAGCATTTGACAGAAGAACTAGTATAGCCTTGGGAATTCTTTCTCAAACACCTATTACTTTGGGTGGAAAGATCGTCTTAGTTGACTTCATGGTGATAGAAGACCCCTTGGACTTCAATATGCTCCTTGGACGTGATTATGTCTATGCCATGCAAGCTGTGGTGTCAAAATTCTTTCGTTTGATGTACTTTAATCATGGCAAAGAAATTGTCACTATCGATCAGTTGGATTTTCTTGATCCGTCTCCTGACCCAACTAGAGACCAGGTTTTTCCTTTATTGATTCCCAGTGTTTCTATAGACACTACCCTGCCATAAGTGAGCTATGTGGCGTCATGTCCTCTGCATTCCATTGCTACTGAGAAGCAGCCTCTGTTTTCATGCTTACCTTCTCAAGACATGGTCCCAGTAGTTGACCAGGTGAGTCATCCTATACATACCATGGAGCTTACTCTCCACTCTGTCGATCCCTTTGAAAGTTTAGACATGTGTCCTATCTTGAATGATCTCCTTCCTTCAGATGAAGTCTTCCTAGAGTCTTTGATACAGTCTGACCTTCTTTTGGATGTTGGTTCAGTTGTGACTAAGTATAACCCTGATTTTCCTAGTAAGCCTGACCTTTCTTCTTATGTTGGTCTTGTTGAGTCTTTTGACTCTTCCTTTGAACAGCAAGTTAGTGATCCCAATGAGTTTGATTTTTCGTATGAATTTTTCAACTCCTATGATAGTGAGTTTGTTCCTATAGACTCCATATCCCTTACTGATTTTTTCTCTCCTTCTGAGGTTGATCTTACTGATTATAAAATATGAGACTTGGTGCTATAGAATCTTCTTTAGTTGATTCTACCTTGGCTTTACCTTTTGTAGAAGATAGCAAAGTCACATGTGTTTCTGCCAAAGTGACCCGCATCGGATCATTTCTTATGAATATGATCCTGATGTTGTTGTTTCTTGGAGACAAGATTCTTAATTGGATTCACAACTATTTACTGGCCTCGCCTTGGAGTTTAAGTTGTAATTGCATTTTCATGTGCCATGCTCATGCTTATGAGTCTAATGCTGGCTTCCACACTTTTAGCTCGTTGTATAAGCCCTCATCTTTTTTCTCATTTTCGGTAAGCCTTGTATCATTTTTCCTTTGCATCTTGACACCTTTTACCCTAAGGAGAAATTCCCCGAGTGTCCTTATCTTACTCACTTTCCTTGCATTATGCCTAGGTCTGTTCCTTGCGCTTGGAATTAGTTTCACATACCTATGACACTCATCTCCTTGCATTTAGAGCATTCTTTTTTCTCTCCTTCGAGCTCGTTAAAAATAGTAAGGAGTCCACGAGTTGACTTTTTTGGACTCATTAAAAATTCACGAGAAAGATTTTGAGTTTCTTTAGGCCTAGGTCTAACTCTTCAAAATAGAGTTAACTGCTGAGTAAACTTGTCTGTTTAGGCTCGTTAAGAATATGTGAATGGGCATCCACATTGGTGGTAGGTTATGTCTTTCTCGGACCATGTAGAATAATACAAGAAAGGAACACTCTCTTTTCTTTGGGATTGAGAAGAGTATTCTCAGGAATAGGTTTATCTCTTTTCTGGACCTGAGGGACTAAACTTACGGAAAAGGAACCCTCGGTATGAGCTTAGTTTTCTCTTTTTTGTGCTCTGGACCCAAACATGAAAAAGATTTCGAGTGTACTTTATGTCTTTGTCATGCTCGTTAAACACTAAAGAACAAAGCATTGAGTTTACTATTGTAAGCCCCATTTCTCGTAATCAAATGGATGTTTCTGAGTGATATTTCCTTCCTTCACACTCGTAAAACTTAGGTTATATGTTGCTTTTGAAGGAGCATTGGGTAGGTGGTAATTTAACCTTTTTCGTACCTTCCTAACTAAATACGAAAAAGGTGCGCCTTACTTCTTCGGAAGCTAAGAGAGTTATTCTCTGGTATGTTTTATACTTTTTTGGCCTCATGAGACTAAATTGGATGAGAAAGGACCCCCCTGGAGTCTTCTTTGGAGTTTTCAGACTGTCTAAATGTGAAAACATTGACTGAGCATGTACTAGTTCGGGCTCATTAAATCCACGAATCAGTGACATTATCAAGAATTATTTTCCTGTCTCTTCAAGCTTGTTAAAAAATGAAGAGGGATCCGAGTTGACTTTCCTGGACTCGTTAAAATTTAATAGGGAAGGTAAGGAAGAAGTTTTCTCTTGTTTTTTGTAGTGGCAGCATGTCCTCCTTGAACATAGTACTCTCTATTTTTTTCGATGCCCATGTCTCAATGTTCACTTTCCATTAAGCTATTACTTTGAGTTTCCTACTCCTCCTCTTTTCCGTTATACCCGGGGAATTTGATCATGTCTCCTACATGACAGATAAATCTAGTTGTTCTATTTATGAGTAAAATGCTGCCTTGGGTCATCTCTGTGTCGTGCTCACTGTTCAAGGACTCAACCAATGTTTGATTTTTATCCTAATCCAATCATTGTTATATCTGTTATCTATTGTGTCTCCCTTCTTTTTCCCAGTTCCTAGTCACTCTTGTGATCCATTAGAGGATCTATTTCCTTCCTTATCATACCATGGTTCCATTTCAGTACTTCTTGATGACGAAGACCTAGAGTTTTGACGATCGTACATCAGGATTCACTTTCATTATTGGTGAATTCCTTTGCTTCAGTTGTTGATTATTACCTATTGATTGACAAACTATTGAATCCTTTCCATGTTCGACTTCAACCTACATTTATTCACATGGCTTGGATTGTACTGGTTCTTTGGGATTGTTTATGAAGACCTTAGTTCCTCACATATGAACTAAGTTGCGCAAGATTATGTTCCATTTATGTACACATCTTCCAGATCTTTGAAGACTCATCATTATTGTATATTGTGGCTTCGATCCACCTTTGTAATATACGTGGTCTAGTACCTGTATCATGTGATGTACTCAAATATTGTAAAGGAGCTAATGTTCTAGTATATTGAACATAGCATCCTCGGATACGACTTTGTATATGACATTATTATGTATTTGTTTCAGGTACTACCTCTGCTCCATTGGATTTCTGAGTTCTTCAAATATAAATATTATAATGTATTTTGGCCATCATTTCCCTCTGACCTCACAGATTAGGGGGCATCTGTTATCTACCCAAATGGCACTTCTCCATCCGAGTGTCGACATTCCCTATGTTGGCACAAAAAAGGACACTTATGGATTGAAAGTTTCCTAAACCATTATAGATGGGCATGTTATGAATTACATTCATTATCCATTTAGGTTTCCATTTTTAACTTTGAATATGTCAAGTGCTATACGCGTCTTTTCTTATATGCAACCCGCGTACATACGCGACTTTTTATACAGTATGTTGCATACTATATGCAAGTCTTTGTAATTGCAACCCGTGTACAGATCTGTACGCAGGATTCCCTTAAAGCAACTCATGTGTCATACGTGGGTTTCCAGTATCAATACCCACGTACACCTTCCTTTGACATTAAAAATAATAAATCGTGATTATTTGAGATTTGTTAAGCCCTTAAATATAACCATCTTAACTGTCTCGACCTCCTCAACCCTTGAAATTGCCTTATTTCACTAAGTATAAATAAAGGCCTTGGGGAGGGTATTAATGAATCATACTTGGAGAGCAAAGTTATGCTGGTGGTGTCTATCCAGAAGTCTTTGGAGCAGTGGAACTCAAAATCCTTTGGTTGCAGAGGATTGCTTGTCTTAGGCATTGGGTTGTAATCTTAACTTATTCACTATTGTTAATAAAGAGAATCCTTCTTCCAAATGTGTTTTAAATGTCTTTCATGTATCATGGTTTGATGAATATTTATGATTAAGCACTTTGTATATGATTTATCTAACCTGTTCTATATACATGTATAAGATTGCACTTGGAGGATTTGCTCTTTACAGGTGTTTTGAGGACTGGAAATTCACATGCAACAACAGTAAGGGATTCTCCCCAGTCAACGTTCCCAACTAGCCCATGACTGTTTGGAATGGGGAATCCATCCAGTTTGCGGTCCGGCTACCGTAGGTCAAAGTAACAAAAATAAAGGTTTCACTGGTTGCGGCCTGGTCCACCGTATATATTTTGTATTTTTTACTTAATATATGAGATGCATGTGCCTAATTTAAATGCAGGCTGATAAGTACGCAGGG
Source organism: Pseudotsuga menziesii (assembly GCA_001517045.1). NCBI lineage: Eukaryota > Viridiplantae > Streptophyta > Pinopsida > Pinales > Pinaceae > Pseudotsuga > Pseudotsuga menziesii. Next base: position 49,387 of record LPNX010554805.1, on the reverse strand, counting down.
AGCAGTCACAACATGATGCGCAGGTTCTTACCTCTCGTCTTAGCGTTCACAAGCATCTAAATCACATACAACAAGAAATTAAAACTAACTACCTAAACTATCCCTAGGGAGCAAGATTATCATTCATTGGGGAGTAATATTTCTTGTACATGCATAATGAAAAGTTACAGATAGCTGATACTTCTTTCAGGACACATAAACAATTATAGATATTTGAACAACTAGATAGCCAATTGTTTTATGAACAACATTCATTACTCACAGTGGAAAATCATCACAAAATAAACTGAAGAGCCTTCAAACAAGAACATAGGTTCAGGAAGTTAAAACACTCTCACAACTAATGAGACACAGCTGAAAACGAAATAGTTCCTCTTCAACATTGCTCATTTAACCACATTGATACATTCCACATCACGCTTTCTCCAACAAGCAAAAGTTTCAGTTTCTGATTGTAAAACGAAATAGTTCCTCTTACAAGCAAATGGTTTACAAGTTTTTCTAGGGAAAAGTCCCTTCTAAGTTCTGCTTTCCAATATTTAAACCACAACAGCAGACCACTTGGGCTGCCCCCCAAATGTATGACCTTTTAGTTCCCCAACACTTCATATTCCTCTATCTTTTCAGCGCATGCTCATGATTAGCTGAGTAAGTGCCGGACCTTTCAGAACTACTCCTTTGTCACCATTCATTTTGTCTTTTCCTTCATTTGTCCTCCTTGCGATCGTGCTGTTTTGAGTTCTACCTCTACCAAATGGCCCGTTATGCCTTTGTGCCACGGTAGTCTGAAAATGTCTTTTGAGTCCACCTGCAATTCAACAAAGTGTATCTTTCATTGGGACTGCGTTATAAAACAAAGCAGCAAATTATACCAACTGAAATGACCAACCCCAAAGAAATGGCCAGGTGCACCACCATTATTAGAATTTTAACAGATGCCGACACCACTACTTTGTTTATCCACGGGCTTGCACAAAACCACCAATGACAGGAAATGAGGACTCATCGGATGCTCAGGGCACTGGAATCGGAAGCTAAAAGCTCTGCCCCAGCCGCAACGGTGGAGGTGAAGAGTTAAGGATATGTGACCTGAGGGCGGGAAAATTCCCCATTGGAAATCGGAAGGGTAACCACATTGGAAGCCAAATGACTTTCCCAGCCACCACGGTGGAAGAAAAAGGGCTAACAACATGCGAAACGTAGATGGGAACTAATCGAAAGTCAGAATACATCACATCAGAAGCCAAATGACTTTCCCAGCCACAACAGCGGAAGAGAAAAGGCTACGGGCAAGCGATTAAAAGACTAATAAACATCGACGGTTGGAGCGCTTTGCACTTCGGGTGCTAAGCCGCTTTGGGGGCGGCAATGGCGGATGAGAAAAGGATAACATTCACCGATCAAAAATAGTATGATGCCCAAAAAACATTAAGTGTTCAAAAAACTATTAGAAAAAATCAGCAACAGTTATTCTGCTTTACTTTCGAAACAGCGGCCTCAAAGAACAAAGGTCTGATTTATCATTTGGTAGCAAACCAGCTCACATCTACGACCAATAAAAAAAATAAAACATAGGAAACTTTTGGAACAGGCTAAAAATCATTCGAGATTAAAATCCGACCAAAAGGTTCAAGGATCCAACGATTACAAACAACGCTAAATCATAAGGAGGGGCCCAGAAATTAAGAAATTTGGGGAGAACGGTTGCAAATGCAACAATTGGTGATTACCTGGTGAAACTAGATCTCTGGGTGATTATTCTTTGAGTGACAGACTGTTTAACAACAAATGCATCTATTGAATTCTTCCAGCTATCTGGATTTCTCAAATGACGGAAGTGTGTATCTTTAATCATTGATGATAGTCCAATTTGGGAGAGTGGAAACCCATATTTTCAAGTCCAGATAACTCTGTTGAGGCCAGAGGATGAGTTTCATTATTACTTTTGTCTTCAGGTAGCTGATATCTTGGACACCACAGGATTGTAGCATATGGTAAACAGAAATATTCGTTTGTTCCTCATTCCCATGCCATTTTAGCACTTTTTGTGCCTTTGGAATTTTATCCCTTTTCACATGAGTCCTCCTGCATGCCTTTCTTTATGAACTTTTAATTCAGGCTCCTCTATTCCATAGTGCCCTTTTGTTTGAGTGATATACTTCATGTTTCATCTCACGGACGGAGAGGAACTTTCGACAATTTAGTACTTATGATTCAGCATTTGCTTTAATGTATGATGCTTTCATAGGAGTTTTTTGACTCTTATTTGCCTTTTGGCATTCGTTTCTTGGCATGGGATCATTTATATTTAATATATTGTTCACCTTGCTCCTTTCCGTGGATCCTTTGTTGTAGCCCCTTAGGACATTTTAAGTGTGACGTGGATGGAGCCTCAAAACAGTATTCCAGACTCTTTGAATCCAGTTTACTTCATAGGGATTAAGCAGGACTTCAATGCACACAGAGTTATTCGAGAAAATGACTAAACTGGAAGAAATTCTTTTAGACAAATAGCAACACATAGTCTGATGCCCAAAATGTTTATCATTGCCAAAAAATTTGATGTTCCCCATGCAACCGTGAGTTTGTTCCCTTTATTGAAACCAAGAAATATCAAACTAAAACAAACTGGAAAACATGACTCAAAAGACAGCCAAACAGATTATTTATATACAAGATAGAAGAATTCAAACAAACTCAGGAAAAATATGGCTTGAGAACCAAACCATTTACTGGTAAGTTCTCTTCCCATCCTTACAGATCTTGCAACTTATAAGTAGAAGGGACAAGCTTTGCCGCTATCTGAAAAGGGCCTACCCACAACTGCTGGAATTTAGTATGCTTTCCTTTCTCATCATGGGGGTGATCCCAATTGAGGACTAAGTCTCCCACTTCAAAGTCTTTTGTTCCAACTTTATGTTTGTCGAACCATCTCTTTATTAACTCCTGCAGTTTCTGAAAGCGTTCTATGGCTTTAGATCTAGCGTCTTCTACTTTCAGAAGATTGCATATCCTCATCTGCAGAACTTCATTCTCCGACCCTTTGGACTCTTGAGCTAGTATGGAAGATGGTAGCATGATATTGGGAGGAAGAATGGCTTCTTTACCATAGATAAGGGTATAAGGAGACACTCCAATCGAAGACTTGGGGGTGACTCTATCAGCCCAAAGGGCATTTTCTAGTGTTGAGTGCCAACTCCTCTGGTTTTCTATCACAGTCTTCTTTAAAATTCTAATCAGATTTTTGTTAGAGGATTCAGCCAGGCCATTTCCTTGTGGATAGTAATTAGCAGAATAATGCAATTTTTTCCCTTTATCATGAGCAAAAGTAGTCAATTTAATTGATGAAAAGTACTTAGCATTATCAAAGACTAACGAAACTGGAACTCCAAACCTGGTCATGATATGATCTTGTAGGAAGCTGATGACCGCATCTTCATTTATCTTGCACAGCAGGATAGCTTCAACCCAGCGAGTGAAATAATCGGTCGCAGTCAGAATGTACTTGTGTTGTAGAGAGGAATTTGGTTTTATTTCTCGAATAATATCCAACCCCCATTTCTTGAATGGCTTCGTGATCATCACAGGCTTTAGGGGTGCTGCTACTTTAGGTTGTCCCCCACTACACCTTTGGCAAATATCACACTTCCTGACATGTGCGTGTGCATCTTTGAAAAGCGTAGGCCAATAGTAACCAGATCTGAGGATTTTGGAGCTGTAGTATCTCCTGAATAATGTCCCCCAGCAGGCCCGTCATGCAAATCTGTCATTACTTTTTTCGCATCTTCTTTCTCTAAGCACCTCAGGAGAACTCCGTCATAGTTTTTCCTGAATAATATACCTTCAAAAATTTGATAGGATGCTGATTTGAGATGCAGCACTCATCTTTGCTTAGAATTCCAATGTTCGGGTAACAAACTTGTCTGCAAGTAATGTACGAGATCTCTGTACCAAGACTCGGGAGCTGTAAACAAAGGACATACATCCATTAAATGTTATTCGGCTTCATCCTCCCAGGCGTGCTCTTCATTGTTCCCATTTTCAGTCATCAGTTTGCACAACCCTTGTCCTTTGACTATAGAGGCTGGTTTGAATTCAAGATCGTACTCTTGAAGAGATGTAACTTAGTTTCCTCTTCTTTCTCCTAACTCCTTCTGTATAAGAAGGGACCTTACAGCTGGGTAGTGGACTATTACCTTGGTTCAATTCTTCAAAATATAAGGCCTGGATTGCTTTACTGCCTTGAATACTTCATATGATTGTTTATCAATGGCTGGGTAATTTAATTCAGCCCCTTGTAGACCAGTGCTCATGAAGGATATTGGGAATTCATCCACCCCATATTCATTTTGCATAAGTACGGCTGCTAGCGAATCGTTAGATGCAAAGGTATACAGAATAAAGTCTTTATTGAAATCCGGGCTTCTCAGGGAGGGTGCGTGCGCAACATCAGTTTTAATTTTGCTGAAAGCGTTCTTCTCGATCTCAGTCCACTTGAATTGTGCATTTTGTTTCACCATCTGCTACAATGGCTTGACAATCTGAGCGAAATTAGGCACAAATCTTCGAACAAAATTTATAGTCCCCATAAATGATTGCATCCCCTTCTTATTATGTGGCAAGGGGATTTGTTCAATGGCATTAATTATTTTTGGGTCTATAGAAATTCCCTTCTTCGATACTATGTGACCAAGCAGCTTACCCTCCGTAACAACAAACACACATTTTTTGGGATTGAGTGAGATGCCATATTTTCGACAGCGTTCAAAAATATGACTTAAGTGAAACACGTGCTCTTCTTTCCTTTTTGAGAATATCGTAATATCGTCAAGGTACACTATATCACTATGACCAATCAATCCATGGAAAGCTATGTCCGTAGCCCTCTGAAATGTCGCTCCAACATTTATCAGCCCAAAGGGCATCCCTCTATAGGAAAAGGTTCCCCATTTGGTCTTGAACGTTGTCTTCAATCTGTCTTCTTCGGCTACTAATACTTGATTGTAGCCAGAGAAACCGTCTAATAATGAAAACAGTTCAGAGCCTGAAACCATTTGTAACAATTGCTCCATGGGTGGGATAGGATAGCTATCTTTGTCTGATGCACGGTTTAAGTTCCTGAAATCCACACAGAGTCTAATTTCTCCATATTTTTTCCTTACTCGTACCAGATTTGATACCCACTCAGAGTGTCTGGCCTTGAAAATGATTCTATCATCCAATAATTTCTTCACTTCACTCTGAATCAGCGGTTCCAATTTTGGATGCATTTTTCTCAAAGGTTGCTAATACGGCTTGACGCCGGCTTTAATGGGGACGACATGCTTGATGATGCTGGTGTCGTATGTTTTCAAATATTTGTATGTCCATATGAAAACATCTTTATATTGTTTAAACAGACTGATGAACTTGTCTCTTTCTGTTGGTGAACAACATTTGCCAAGATTCACAAATTTAGGATTCGTTTCAGTCCCTAAATTAATCAGCTCGAACTGCAGAGATGAGCTGTGGGTCTTCACGTTGGCTGGTCTTTTGAACTTTTCATTTAAATCGAACATTTTTTCTAACGTTCTGACTCCTTTAGGAATGAAATTATCGTACTTTAGCTCAGCTTGATGTTCTTCAGCATCTATGATTGCTCCTTTAAACACCTCATCATTTGTTAAACATTCTATAATCTGCTGGTCATCATTGAACTCTCGTAGTTTCATAATCATATCAGGTACAGAGTGCTTGAAAAGTAATTAAACAGAGCATCGATTATTAGTGGGTACCAACCTAGCGGCTGATGTGGCCAACAGGTCAGCTGCTGCATTTTTAAGCCTTGGAATTGAAATAATGTTGAATGCATTAAAACATTTAAGCAGATCCCATACCTCATTTTGGTAAGCCTTTAAGTGAGGAGAAACATAATGTATTTGATTCCGGATTTGTTTCACAATAATTTTGGAATCTCCAAAAACTTTTAGATTACTTACCTTTAATTCAATCGCTTTCTTTAGGCCCTGCACCAGCGCTTCGTACTCAACTGTATTATTAGTACAATCAAACTCTAATCTACATGAGAGAAAATATTTGTTCCTCTGGGGGTCGATCAGGACACAACCGACTCTTGACCCTTCTAATGTATTAGAGCCATCAAAAAATAAAGTCCAAAAATCACTAACTACTGAATGTGAATCTATTCCTACTGCTAAGCTTACTATGTTACAGTCAATCTCATCAGCCTATGAGAATTGAAGGAGATCAGGCTGGGTGTGAGATGTGTTGTTAGCTTCCTCTACTTGATAATTCCCTGGTTCCAACTCAATAAAATAGTTTCCCAATACAGAATCCACTAGTACATTATTCTCCTCCAATTGAGTAACATTGTACTTCATGTGAGGTTCTCTTAAAATCTTGATCTGGTTCGGACTTCCTTTGTATGGAAACCACAGATGCGACCAATCCAAGGAAAAATATCCATTTAATTTGGCCGACCAATCTCTGCTCAGGACAAGACTGTAAGCATCTGGTATATCAGCCACCACGATGTTAATGACTTGGCATACTTTATCATTGGATTCCAGACGAACTAGGACGTCTTCCATCTCACCAATTACCTTTACATCTGTCCTATCCAATGGAACAAACCTCCACGTGGATGGCTTAGGCTGCCCATTTATCTTTTTACAGACTGATATTGGCATGACATTAACTGAAGCCCCTGAGTCTACCAGACAATTGTGCACATTATGATTAAAAATTTCAAACGTGAGGAGGAAAGGTGGATGTTTTCTTTTAGACTTACCTCCAACACTGGTTTCTCCAATTTCTTCTTCTTCCTGAGGTTGATTGACAGTAGGCAGCTTCTCGTTCGATGCTTCAAGTGCTTTCAATAGTTTTTCTTTTTGCTGCGGCACTTTACACATTTCAAATAGTGAGACATTTGCCTTTTCCTTCTTGATATCTTCCACGATGTCATAATCCATCTGTAATTTAGTAGAATGTGGCTTATAAACATTCATCTTTTCTTCACTGGGCTTGTCCTGCGCATCATTTTGCCTAGGATCTTGGCCGGTAATAGTGAATTCTGGAACTATATCAGCTGAGGGTCTGTTTTGAAACTTCTTAACATTCTTTTGCATCCTTTTGATCTTTGGGAGAATGAAACTGTCTTCTTTAATTAGCCCTCAGCTCCTTGTTGTCACATTGGTTTCCATGACGTCCTTGTAGCCCTGACTCTTTTCTTCTTCTACATCAAACAACGAAACAAAATTCCACAAAACCATGGTTTCCTCTTCTTGTTCCTTCGTTGCAGTAGTGCTTTCTTTTCTTTCCTCGTCTCCATCTTCTGTTAACTTAGAATCTAACAGCTGATTCATAACCAACGTCATTGAGTTTATCCATTGAGGACAATTCCTTTCAGAGTGTGGTTGTTGGTGGAAAGTGCAAAAATTTTCCATTCCTACTTCTGTTAGATTCATAGATGCAGTATTGTGAGGAGGAGGTTGAGACTAATTGCTATCCTCTCTTTTCTTATAGCGGGGCCTATAGAAATTTTGTGTTTCCTTCTATTTCTTCAAATCTATGATTTTGTTGGAGAGATTTTGCATCATTTTGGCCATATTTTCAAAATCTGGCGATTTTTCCTCCTTGGGCTTAGTAAACAATAAGGCTTTTCTTCCCGCACCTTTCTCTCCTGATTGTTCTGGATAATCTTCAATGCTCTCTCTTTTAGCCTCCACTACTTCTTCCTCTGCATAGGTTTCTGCCAAAGTAGGCTTGGCCCTTATTTTGGAAAACATGGCCAACTCAGGGCCTAAAGCTGAAGTATAATATTCAATCAATACCTTGTCCGAAGGTTTATCTGCTTCAGAAAAATTCTTGAGATATGCTGCAAACCTTTGTGTGAAACTGTGCACCTTTTCCTTTCTTTCTTTCTTTAAGGCACATAATCCTTTCATCAGAGCTGGATGAGTCCTCTGAGTTGCATACTTACTTCTGAAAATTCTCTCGAAGGTATCCCAATCAGGGATAGAATTTGCAGGAAACCCAAAATACCATGATGCTGCAGCTCCCTTAAGGGTATTCGGGAACAGTCTGTAGACTACATTTTCATACTCCCCGGCCCTTAATCCTTCAATTGCCAGGTAAAAACTTTGTAGGTGGTCATCTACTAATATCTTTTCACTTGGATCGAACTTGGGCAACATCTTGTCAAAGGCTTGAGGTAGGTCATGTAATGGAGGTGTCAGGTTTAGAGGTGATCTGGCTTTCTAAGTAGGTGGTGGATTTGGTGGGTTAGGTGGTGGATTAGCATTTACTCCTGCCATGATTCTGGGTGGAGAGTGAGGAGGTGAGCCAATAGGAGTGTGAGCAGGAGAACTATGAGGAGTATCTTGGCCTTCTTGATTCAAAGGTAGCACAACTTCTTGTAAGGCTATTTCTACAAGTTCTTCCTAGTCCCCAACCAACACTGAGTCTTCTACTATAGGACGATCTTTCATTTTATACCCTTCTCTGGGAAATTCGGGGATGAATGACAATCCTCCAATATTATTCACATATGCCCTGGTGTGTCTTCTCATATCATTAACCACTTCGTTACCAATAGAATATAGATGCTCTCTATTCCTTTCTTCTGGAATTGGATTATGAAGCCCGCTGCTTTCAGAACTGTTACCAGTGGAATAATATCGAGAAAACGGGTTTTCGTGGCTAGCCATGCACTGGCGGCCCTCCTTCTAGCGCCAAATTGTTGAGGCCTGGAAATTCACAGGAAACAACAGTAAGGGATTCTCCCCAGTCAACATTCCCAACTATCTCGTGACTGTTTGGAATGGGGAGTCCGTCCGGTTTGTGGTCTGGCTACCGTAGGCCAAAGTAACAAAAACAAAGGTTTCACTGGTTGCAGCCCAGTCCACCATATATATTTTTGTATTTTTTACTTAATATATGAGATGCACATGCCTAATTTAAATGCATGGTGATAAGTATCCAGGGAGTAGTCGCAAGGTGTTGTGCAGGTTCTTACCTCTCGTCTTAGCACTCACAAGCATCTAAATCACATACAACAAGAAATTAAAACTAACTACCTAAACTATCCCTAGGGAGCAGGATTATCATTCATTGGTGAGTAATATTTCTTGTACATGCATAATGAAAAGTTACAGATAGCTGATACTTCTTTCAAGACACATGAACAATTACAAATATTTGAACAACCGGATAGCCAATTGTTTTATGAACAACATTCATTACTCACAGTGGAAAATCATCACAAACTAAACTGAAGAGCCTTCAAACAAGAACATAGGTTCAGGAAGTTAAAACACTCTCACAACTAATGAGACACAGCTGAAAACGAAATAGTTCCTCTTCAACATTGCTCATTTAACCACATTGATACATTCCACATCATGCTTTCTCCAATAGGCAAAAGTTGTAGTTTCTGATTGTAAAACGAAATAGTTCCTCTTACAAGCAAATGGTTTACAAGTTTTTCCAGCGAAAAGTCCCTTCTAAGTTCTACTTTCCAATATTTAAACCACAACAGCATATCGCTGGGGCTGCCCCCCAAACGTATGACCTTTCAATTCCCCAATGCTTCATATTCCTCTATCTTTTCAGCGCATTCTTATGATTGGCTGAGTAACTGCCAGACCCTTCAGAACTGCTCCTTTGCCACCATTCATTTTGTCTTTTCCTTCATTTGTCCTCCTTGTGATCCTGCTGTTTTCGGTTCTACCTCTACCAAACGGCCCGTTATGCCTTCGCGCCGCAGTAGTCTGAAAACCTCTTTTGAGTCCACCTACGATTCAACGAAGTGTATCATTCATTGGGACTGCGTTATAACACAAAGCAACAAATTATACCAATTGAAACGGCCAACCCAAAAGAAATGGCTAGGTGCACCACCATTATTAGAATTTTAACAGATGCCGACACCACTACTTTGTTTATCCATGGGCTTGCACAAAAACACCAACGACAAGAAACAAGGACTCACCGAATGCTCAGGACACTGGAATCAGAAGCTAAAAGCCCTGCCCCAGCCCCAACGGCGGAGGCGAAGAGGTTAAGGATACGCGACCTGAGGGCGGGAAAATTCCCCATCGGAAATCGGAAGGGTAACCACATCGGAATCCAAATGACTTTCCCAGCCACCACGGCGGAAGAAAAAGGGCTAACAACATGCGAAACATAGGCGGGAACAGTTTTAGTTGGAAGTCGGAAGACATCACATCGGAAGCCAAATGACTTTCCCAGCCGCAACGGTGGAAGAGAAAAGGCTATGGGCAAGCGATTAAAAGACTAATAAACATTGACGGTCGGAGCGCTTTGCACATTGGGCGCTAAGCCGCTTTGGGGGCTGCAACGGCGGATGAGAAAAGGACAACAATCACCGATCAAACATAGTATGATTCCCAAAAAACATTAAGTGTTCAAAAAAATGTTAGAAAAAATCAGCAATGGTTAATCTGCTTTACTTCCGAAATAGCGGCGTCAAAGAACAAAGGTCTAATTTATCATTTTCTAGAAAACTAGCTCACATCTCTGACCAATCACAAAAATCAAACATAGGCAACCTTTGGAACATGCTAAAAATCAATCTATAAAATCATTCGAGATTAAAATCCGACCAAAAGGTTCAAGGATCCAACGATTACAAACAACGCTAAATCATAAGGAGGGGCCCTAAAATTAAGAAATTTGGGGAGAACGATTGCAGCTGCAACAAGGTGAAGGAGAAACATCCCTGAAGGCTTTGGAGGAGAAGCAAAGTGGAAGAGGAAAAAGCTAGGATCAACCGTCATGAATCAGGTGAGTCTATTCTATCCTCTTGTTTCCTTTCTGTACTCTAAAATTGATTGCTTGCAAGTTTTATGAGTATGTTGGTAACCCCAAACCTTCGGTTATAAGGTGTTTATTCCTGTACAATAGATATGGCCTTAGCCAATTTGTCTTCAGATTGCATGGATGCTTGAATACTCTGCTGTCATATTGTAGGACAAGTCTTCCTTCTGTAGATGGATTCACTCTAATATATTAATCATGCCATGTCGACAACTATTTATAACTTGGCTTAGTCTATAATCACAAGGGTATTTTCATCTCCTCTAAGTCTTCCACTATTCCCCTTCTTCCTTAGCAGTTGAGAGGGAATAGGGTCTGGTATTCCTGCAGGAGATTTACGATTTGTACAACTACTTCAGCCTACGAACACTTTTGTATTATTCTGCGATCTTCAACTGTTTCAACTACTTTTGGCCTGCTGAATTTAATCGTATTATCTTCTACATCTTTGGTTATATTGTCTTGCTAAGTAGCTATGCTGTGTTGGTGAACATTAGCGTCTTTGATATTCTAAACTATACTCCCTTTTTCCTTCTGGACTGTAGCATTAATTGTAGGGTGTTTGTTAGCAAATACAACTGTATGCGCAATCTGTTGGGTTCCTTGTCATAGCTTCTCAGAGGTATCACAAGTCTTAGGTGCAATATCCAAGGTATATATGAAACTCTCATAGGTCAATAACTCCCTTTACTCAGTCTCCAACAATCGCACAGACCTTGTAACTCTTGCACACCTTCTCATGGAGACTTCATGTAATCTATTTTTCCAATTCTCTAAAGCCTTCCCTGATTCAGATGTACATGAGCTCCCGCACTTCCAGCTTAGTCTCCCATTTGTCATTGAACTGATATAGTCTTCCTGCATAGCTATGACATTGTAGACTTGATCAAGATAATCATCCTACTCGTCATTATACACAGGCTCAACATATCTTTTCCCTTTGAATGGATCGATGGGTGATACTACCCTCATTTCCTCATCTTCAAAGGAGAGGATTCTTTTTTTGAAGTTTATATTTGTTTGATTCTCTATAGCCCAATCCATTCCTAGCAGTGTGGGGTAAGGGTTTGTATCATCCACAATGTTTATGACCTCAAAGTCTGCATATGTGCACAATCCTTCAACATCAACAATTACATTTCTCAATCGACCAATGGGTAGTACCTTCACCTAATTACCAAGTCACAGCGAGATAGGAGACCAGTCCAAGCATGGATTTCCCATGCTTTCCCATGTCTAGCATGTTAGGATATTGACATATGAACCCAGATCTAAGATGATATAGTCCATGTCATAATCACCTATCTGCATAGTCATTCTGAGTTCGCAACCAATTTTACATTTCCTTCACACTTGGTTAACCTTCTTCTCAATTTGTAACTCTACAGGAATCTTGTCTATCATTGCTTGTAGCTCTACAATAACATCTTTATCTTGGATTAGCATCAAAAAACTTGATAGAAAAGTTCTTAGCTTACTAACCTCAGTTGAAGCCTTCTTCTATAATAGGTGTTGGAACCGTTCAGGCATGTCCTTTACTTTTGTGGAAGTTGATGGTACATCTGGGCTTATGAATTCTGATTGCACATCCCAAAATATTTCTTTCTGCTTTTGGCTGGTTGGTGTTTCATTTTTTTGTTCCGCTGGCCTCACTTGTGGTTGCGGTTGTTCTTGCGAGTTATCTTGGTCTGCTCTAGTCTTCTCACCTCCTTAAGTTACGATGGTAATGTTCATGTCTCACGGTTTAGCCACGATCATCTGAACATTCACATTTGCATTCGGGTTCGGGTTTGGTGGAGGGTTGGGTTTGGTAATGGTCCTTGCTTTCCACTTTGCGATTAGCTGAGGACATTTTTCAACATTATGGTACTATCCCTTACAATATGAGCATGTTCTTGCATGCTCTAAACAATCTCTAGAAAAGTGACCTAGTTGTCCATAGTTATAGCATGTAATTGGACCTCTTCCCCTACCAAATCTACCTATGCCACCTCATCCTCTAGGGTTTCTACCACCCCTTCCCTGAGGGTGTAGTTGTTGTGGTGGGTATTGGTTGTACTAGTAGTTTTGCTGATAGGGGTTTTATTGCGCATATGGCTGTTGAAGTGTGTATTGCTGTTGGTACTGGTTAACTAAGAACTGTGTAGGTTGATACGAGGCTTGTGCCTGTTCAGCCTGAGCAAACCCATCATTTTTCATTAAGTACGTGTCGACTTCCTTTTCTTTCGGGAGTTGGTATGCTCTACAGTATTTTTCCTCATGTCTTACTGATTTCCAAAATTTACAGAATAGGTTTGCAGGGGTACTTACAATTTTCTGCAAATATAGACATTCTTCATCGCGGTGGCCTCTTAACCGGCATATACGACACCATGGAAGCTCCTGGTCGTTTAATGGGTTAGGTGCACCTGACGCGACATAGTTAGGGAAGGTCAGATAGTTATCCTTGGTGTGTCTGTCCATTCTACATTTTTTGCACCATAAGTCCTCTTGTGCTTCTTTTCCCTTCTTGATATCTTGAAGTTCTATCATGAGGTTGGCTAGATGTGATTGTATATGTACCATTTCGGCGGCACCATCACTAATGGGCAAGGCCTTTAGCTTCATCGCCAGCTCTAGTGCTTCTGTTTACAATTCAATCTTTTGCCACATCAATGGTCCACGGATGTGTGGTAGCAGAGTAGTAATAAACAACTCCTTATGTTATACATCAAACATTTGGAAGCTTACTTTGGCCATTAGTGTTTTAAATTTTTGGTCAAAGTCCCATATTGTTTCTGCTAGAGGTTGTTTGATCTCTTTGATTTCAGTAATACGTTGTGACTCCAATTTGGGATTCTTGAACTCTGAGATAATCGCAGCTCGGATCTCCTCAAGGGTCTTATACGGTGTTTCGGCTAGTGTGGTCCATAACTTCATGAACTAGTCTAGCGCGTGACCCCTTAATGTCATGATCATTTGTGCCTTCTTTATGTTTTCACTATGTACTAAACATACAATCCACACAGCTTCATAGAGGAAGCAATGTTGTTCGGGGTCTTTCATTCCATTGCCATTAAATGTAGGTAACCATACATCTATCGTAGTCATTGAGTTGGCATTAGGATTTTTCGGGAGAAGGTTCAACGGGGGTGCACCTTCTTGCACACTAGTTCCAGGGCTAGTGCTATCCATATTAGAGGTCCTTTCAAGGGATGCGACTCTAGATCTTGTCTCAGGTGATATTGCTGGTGTTATGTAGTTGTGCTCCGATCCCGATGTCTTTTTGGAGTCCTCCGGATCTTCAAGTCCTTCTGAGATCAGGCTATAGTCCTCCTCTTCGTCGTAAGACCCTTCATCTTTACACAATTGAATTTCATGTTTGCTTCCTTCGAACAAACTAGGATTCCATCAGCTCCTTTCGGTTTTCCTTCTCTTTCCTGATCTGAATCTTCTCCCACTCCTTAGGACTCCAACCTCGAGTTCAGGTTCTGTTCTTTCGGGGAAAATTTCCACGCACTCTTCCCCATGTTATTACTTGTTTGTTACCAACATAGACCCCTCCTAGACACACAGCTCAACTATCTAGGTGCAAAAGACCCTTCTCATAAGCAAGTAATTTTACCCATGTACTTATACTCAATAAGTATCTCCTTCATGGTCCTTGGAAGAAATTTATTTCAGCTTCATTATCTGAGGTTATAGTATCTACTGCAAACTCAGTAATATACCCTTGCAATATACTATCAACCCAATAAATAGCTCTGGAGACAATGTTACTTAACCTGGTTACCTCCTGAACTAGCTGGTCACTCCACTCATCGATCTGCCTTCTCTGGAAATTGGTTTGCTTAGCTGCCAATGCTACTAACCATTCATGCAATAAAATGGGGAACTCAACAAATAAGATCTCATGAATATCAAAGTATATATATTCCTCTAACCATCTTTCTGTGCTCAACTGTGTCCCTATTCTCTCTTTTTACATGAAAACCATTGTTTTAGAATCCAGCTAATATTCTATCTCCTCCTTCATTGGGTTCCACAACATCTCCCCTAATCTAATCAATAAGGCCCCGAAAATGAAACCATTTGTTGGCCACTTTTCCCCACTCGCATGACCCAGGTTTTGCGTAGCCCGTCGATTTAACAACTACCTGAGATACTGGCCCGACAATGCAATCCTTGCTGGCAACGCCTACGATGCAGACGTAGTCTCACCCGAGATACTTCTTATATGGGTAACCCCTGGAGCCATGTTTCTATGATTGTTGAGGGAGTATAGTCCCTTGGCTTGCATCCAAGGAGCTTAACGAAGGTAGCAGGATGGCTGGACAGGGGAGTTAGTTTTGCACAACTGAACACAAATACATGTCATCACGTGCGACTCGACCTTCCTTTCCACCTCGCATCTAGCGCAACTTGTGCAACACAATTGATTCACATCAATCGGATCTGCGACTTATGTCGGGATTCAAAACAACAATCATACAGACCAATATATATAGGTTCATTTCAGCAATGAGTTTCAATCATTCATCTACCAATTGCAGGATAATAACAGAGATTCAAGCAACATTCAACATTATACCGAAATCAAATAGTAATCAATAACATAAACATTCACCACATCAACCATTCATTTAAACACAAGAGATAACGTGGAAACCCATCTGGGAAAAACCACCAAGGTTCTCTTCATCTGGCATGAGAAAGGATATAGAACCTTGAAGTCTGCGGGATGCAGACTGATCTTGAGATGTATCTTTAAGTTCAGACTTGTGGTTCTCATGCTCTGTAGTTTTCTCTTCTACTCTACTTCTACTCCTAGTGGTCTTCTCACACAGCATCCAGATCCATGGCTCAACATCCCCTCTATCGCTACTATACACTTCTTGAGTCTCCTTCTTTCTGATCACTATGACATTACAGCAAAAATGGCATCCCTCACCATGGATTACAACTGAATAGAAAACTACTACTGCATAACTGACCTAAAAGAAATTCTATATTAAAAGCTACTAAAGATGAAAAACACCTAATAGGGATCAACAAAAGCTACACAAACCAACCTTCTAACTATTGCATCCCTCCTATTTATAATATTTTACATGACCACACAAGGCCAACTTCATACCGACAGTCTATTAGCCATCACCATCAGCCACCCCTCTGGCTATAGTTGTAGTTATCATGAGCTGACACAAGGCACTATCGACCTGACTTACAAATATCTTCTCATATGTGCGTAGCTACAGGCTTACACCACCGTAAACTACCATGATTTGGATTCTGCATCCATCGCTTTCTGGCCATTATCCCCTGCGCGGTTCTGCGCTTGCCTTTCCTTCATCACGCACCTCTCTGTTCTACCTTTGCGGTCCCTTTATGTCCTTCATGAAATTCCTTTGCTTCTATCACATGTGCGGTGCATTTTTCTTGGTTGTGTGCACGAACTTCCTCCTTATGCCCCTTTCCCAGGCCAAAAAAGATGGAAGTAGAAACACATGTACATGTACAAATTGAAAACCAGCTAGGGTTTTGTGAACTATAATTGCATGCTATAACTAGTGTTGAGAAGTGATGAGATGGAACTAGGGTTTTGTGACCTCTTTAAAAGCTATGGGATGGAAGTAGAAACACATGTGCATGTACAAATCCTAAACCAACTAGGGTTTCATGAATAACAAATTGCATGCTATAACTAGGGTTGAGAAGTTCTGAGATGGAAATATGGATTTATGAACTCTTTACAAGTTATGAGATGGAAAAGAGAAACACACCTACAGTTTAATGAACTACCATTACATGCTAGGGTTTCATGAACTACAATCTCATTTAGACTTACATACTAGGGTTTCGTGAACTACAATTACATACTAGGGTTTCATGAACTACAATTGCATGCTATAGTTTCATGAACTACAATTGCATGCTATTTATAGGGTTGAGAAGTTATGAGATGGAAGTAGGGTTTTATGACCTCTTTACAAGTTATGAGATGGAACTAGAATGGTATGGTATGTTATATGTTAGTATGGTATGGTATGGTATGCTAGTATGGTATGGTATGTTAGAATGGTATGATGTTAGTATTTTATGGTATGTTATAGTAGTTGGTAGGGTTTCATGAACTCTTTAAAGGTTATGATATGGAAGTAGAAACACATGTACATGTACAAATCCTAAACCAAATAGGGTTTCATGAACTACAATTGCATGCTATAACTTGGGTTGAAACTTTGCCCTCTCCCTCATGTTTTCATGGCCCAATGTGTCTAGAGATCACTAAGAAAACACATGTTGCAGCATTAAGAAAACACTATGTATCTAGAGATCACAGGTTATATTATTCGTGTACTAAAATATAAGCCAACAACCTGCATAATAAAACTAGGGTTCACAAATTGAGACATGGAACTACAAACTAGGGTTTTATGAACTCTTTAGGTTTGAAGATCAAATTAGATTGGTCAGTATCATTTAAGTAGAAAAAAAAAGGCCATATAGCCCTAGGCTACACTTACAAATTGAAAACCAGCTAGGGTTTCATGAACTACAAATTGCATATTATAACTAGGGTTCAAAAGTTATGAGATGGAACTAGGGTTTTATGACCTCTTTAGGTATATATCATTAGATTGGTTAGTATCATTTAAGTAGAAACCAAAAGGACCTATACCTAGGATATGCACATACATGAAATAATTTTATTGGGATTAATATAAACTACTTACTATTTCATATGTTCACAAATGCAAATACCAATGTGTGAAATTAGCCCCATAACTCAGAATTTAAAGAGGGAAAAATGAACATACTTATGTGAATAATTTAATCCCAATGTCAATTGAAATCATCATTATAGATTTCACATTTGTACATTTTTTGTAGCGAGTTTCAAGCACCAATGTATGATATTCAATGGACTTATGTTTCCCCCTTTATGTCCAATCAATGCACCCTCATAATAAGAAATAAGCATTTTAACAAAATTCAGATTTTGTTTAAAAAGCAGCAGTAAATAAATGATTTAAACTCATAATTTGTAGTTTGAGGTAAATATGGTAGGGTAAGGTTCTAGGGTAGTCTAGGATGGTTTAGGACATGAGATGAGAAGGTAATGATGAGGTTTAGGTAGCTGATTTATGACGTATTATTTTCAACCAATAAGAATTTAGGCAGTGTATGGTTAGGGTAGTTTAAGGTATATATAAGAATTGTAAAGAGCATAGCTAGGATGATTTTTATAGAAGTTTAGGAGGCGAATCAACAATACTCAAATTGTTACAATTGAATTAAACCCTAGGTTATGAATTGAATTTCTTTGTTATCATAAACCCTAGCTAACACTATTGTAATTGATTAATAGTTACATGCTAGACTTTCCTAAAATGCTAACCCTAGCTAGACTTGCCTAAAATGCCATGTGCTTCTATCAGGGTTTATAAACCCTAATATGATTAGGGTTTATAAACCCTAAGATGATGAGGGTTTATAAACCCTAATGAGGAAAACAATTATAGTGTGGAGTTTTGAATTTTAGCTTATATTATCTTTATGATTGGGTAGCTTCTAGCATTGTTTATGCATGGAAAACAAAGAGAACATGTCACTGCCAAATGAAGGATCAATAGGGATGACAAGATAGGAAGTGAGTGGGTAATATAGGAAGGCAAGTAAGTGACCTTAGGCTATGATAGGTGGGTAAGAAGGCTATTAGGGCTTACCTAAATAGTATATTACTTGTTAGGGTTTCCTCCTTGATTATAAATACTAGGTTATGCATGCTAACCTTTAAACTTGATTTAGGGTTAGGGTTTCCAAGCCAATGGGACTCTTAAACCAAATCAAGTTTTCAGTCAATTAAAATGTCTTATGACAATCCAAGATGTAATTTCTAGTCAAGTAAAATGTATTATGACAGTCCAAGATGTAAGTTCCAGTCAAGTAGGAATGATAAGAAGTATATTCACTTGGCTTTTGATGACACAATGACTTTCAATCAATTCAAGGCGTTTTCTAGTACTTTTCCAAGTTATTGAGGTGAGGCGTTGGTGAGTGGGTAAGATAGCAAGGAAAGGAAGTGAGTTAGTGGTGTTCTAGGGCTGTCCAAAATGGATATTATAGTCAGAGTTATAGGGAGAGCCGTGGGGGTCTAAGTAGTGTGGAAATGAAAGGAATAAGCCTTGCTTTAGAGAGAGGGAAAGGTAGGAGTCTAGGGCAAAGGTTTTAGCAAGGGTTAGCCTAGAATAGAATGGTTTAGGTGTGTCTTAGCTTCCTAATAGGTAGTATTATAGTCTAGTTTGATAAACAGTCAAGGTTAGAAATTGGAGTAGAAGGCCAAATGAGACAATAATTAGTATGTAAATACCAAAGGCAAACAAGTGCTTTTTTATTGCAATTTGGATAATGAATAAGACTGTAGGTGTTAGTATGTTGGTTCAATATGAGTTAGGGTTCTATAGGAGATAAAGTTCAATTATCATTGTTATTTTACACATTTATGCATTTGTGTACTTTTTGTTAACTAACCAACAATGTTATTTTTTTATGCATTTTATTGCGAACATACAGACTTTATTGCTTTGTCAACAATAATTATTTCAAATGCATCAATTGTAAACTACTACTGCATTCGACGTAATGTATGAAAATATATAATAAAAGGCAAAGTAATATAAAGAAGTACAAATGATATATTAATATACAAAAATTTCCAATCATATACAGTAGTAATGAACAATGGAACATCGTTCCCAGTGTCTATACAATGGAAACTCGTGCCTTATACAAAATATGGAAACTCGTGCCCTGTACAAAATATGGCAACTCGTGCCCTATACAAAATATGGCAACTCGTGCCAAAATGACACATCATGGCTAGTGTACATAGGAGGGTCTCTCAATCCTCTTGCCCACCCTCGGAGCTCCCAAGTGAAACTCCAAAATCAATCTTCCTCTTCTTCAAGCTAGAGGAATATCGATTATTTTGGCCGCTTCGACCACCTCCCCTTGGGCTCTAAAACAAAAACAATCAAATGTCAACTCCTACAGGAAATTATACAAGTATAATTTTTTTTTTTAAATTACAATTACATTTTCAAATTTTAAATAGCTCACCTGAAATGAGACTGTAAGTGGTGAGAGGGATACCCTCCTCCATGATCCAAGTCTCTTGACAATGCCACTTTGAAACATTTAAACAGTAATATAACTCATACAATTTACTACCTATGTTAATTTTTGTTAATATTGCACGATATTTTCATAAACTAATCAATCTCACTGTGAACACAACACGCTTGTCCTAGGGGCTGGCACATGTATCAATCGGCTAGTCCTCAGGGGTGGCAGGTGGAGCAGTGGGTTGTACAACATGCTCTATCACTAGGGAGGATGGAATAGCAGAGGATGTAGCCGCATTGACATTGGCTACAACACTAGGGGGCACGGTGGGAGAGGGAATGTGCTGGAGTGGGAGAAGTGGTGATCTACGACGATAAATGCCAACTGGTTGTAGAATGGAACGACCCACCCTGGAAGAGAAAACGAAGGTTGTGGGGGAATATGTGGGAGGGGGATGAGGTATGGGATGGGGTGGAGGGATGGGTTAATGTGGATGGATATTGGTTTATTATGGCCGGAGGGGGGAGGGTGGAAACATGGGAAACTACAAGGGAGGGGGTGGATGGGGGGGGCGAGGGGGAGGCGAGTTGGATGGAAGTGTGGTGGTGGGTGGGAGGCAAGAGATGGATGGAACAGGGTGGGGAGGGATGAAGGGAAATGGACATGTATGCCAGGGGATACACCTGTTATATATGGTGGGAAAAAGGGAACCAGTGGAGAGATAGTGACACTGATGTGCCTTCGAACCTACATACATACATATCCATGGAATCATGCATTAGTACATAAAAAATATAACTATAAAAATTTGAGACATCAAAACTGAAATTAAATTTATACTTTATTACAAGATACTTTCTCACGAGGGGATCTGTTGATCCCTAGTGGGGATGGATGGTCACTAAATCCTGTGGACAACTATTCATTTGCACAAAAATATTTAGATTCAATTACTAAATATTAACTACATTGGACGACAAGATTAACTAAATATGGGACGACAATTTAAATAAATATGCGACGATTGAAAAAAACTAATTTAGTGATACAATAGAAGTCACAAATCAATCAAGTGACATAACATCAATGATATGATAGTGATAATAACAGTCCCAAACTTGCATAATAATTTTTCTTTTAATTTATGATTTTGAGGGATGTTACATTTTTCTCTATTTTTGAGAATATCCACAAAGTTTATGGGCTTACTCCTTATACTTTCTCGTTGATCCTTGAAATGATAATAAAAAATCATATTCTTGTCTTGTGCAATATCAAAGGATGGATGATTTGTAGGGTAAGTGCTTGTCATATTTTCCCTAACTATATCTTTGAAAATTTTATCCATTATTGATGCTAAAGTTTCCTTATATATGAATTAGTTGACTAGTTAGCCCTAGTAAACCTTGCTTATGCTTCATTCCTTTCTGGTCTAGAGAGTTGACATGGCTATGAGTTCTCTTTTCCTCCTATTTCAAACCTAATTTTTTAAGGTATCCTAATTGAGAATACCCTTCTTAGTACATTTTATTCTAAGTTTCCATTAGAGGTAGCATATTGAGAAGATAATGGTTATTTTCACATATTCAATTCTTGACAATAAAACTAAGACCCAATTCATTAATTACCAATTTAATTATCTAACCCGTCATCTTGGTGCATCTCCATGTAAATGTTTTCCACATAAGTTTTTTCTAGGTCCCTCATTTTTTCACCAATGTCAAACATACTTTCTATCTTGTTACCAATTAAGGTTAGAGAACATTTCATCCATTTTTGAAGGAATTGAATGAATTTTAAGATAGTGTTGTAGAATATATTTTTTTTCCCTCATGACCTTGTTAGAAAAATAGGACCGCAGAGCAATAACAATAAACAATAAACACGATGAAGATATTAAAACAAATTACAAGAGAGACACATATATTAAACGACAAGATTAATTGGTAACATTAAATTTAATGACTGAAATAAAACTACCTGTGTGTATGGTGTCATGATGTCCTCTACAGTTTCCATGGCTCCATCTAGAAGGAACCGGCATCCTCCCAGTCGTGTGCAGGAGACTCGGCACTGAATAGTTGTACATTAAAAAAATAAAGTCATCAACATCTGATTCTAAGTTAAATTTATTAGAAATTATGAGATTGTATAACATATAATCAATACTTGAACATTAAATAAAACAATAACTAACCTAGTGTAGGTAGCTCTTTGTGCCATGCTCCTATGTGGGAACCTGGCATGGATGCCCACAACGAGAACAACGATGTGGCACTTGTCTCATCGAGCTAGATGGATCCACCTAGCTACCACTTGTATCTTCTCTCTCTCGTCCACCACTAGTAGACCATGTAGAAGTGTGTTTCTCTAGGGGGTCCTACTCGCTCTATGAGGACATAGCCACAAATGTAGTATACCTGAGAAGGTGTCATGTGGCATGTCTAATGAACTCATGGATCTCATCTAGCCTACTACCTAACCCAGGGGGTTAAGGAGGCGGGTTTGACTCTCGCCTAGGTGCAGGAGGTCCTCTAAGTGGGTTCCAGTGGGCGTGAGGTCGATATAGGGTTGATACAAAACCAACGCCCTGGAACTCGGTGATGTCGAAGTAGTTCACATGGAAACCTAATACAAACTCAGCCCACATTTTCCTGAGAAAATACCGTGGGACCTTGACATTGTTGCATGGAGTCTTGTTGAAAACCATGAACCATATCTTCCTCCATTTTTCTCTCCATGGCTGGTAATTACACCATTCCATGCAAACTCGCCTCTTCCTCACATCTGGAGGATGTCTTGTTCTAGGATCTGTAAATTTTCTCCACAGTTGGGATTTATGATATTGAGGTTTTTTATATCCTCTTTGGATATACTAGTGCCATAATGGTCTCTCATTTGAGGCCTATATTCTCTCAAACTAGTAATATCACTGTGGGAAATATTGATAGATTCTATTATGTTTTGTAGTGATGTGGTGAGGGAAACCCGAGAGGGTCCCTTGTGTTCTTCAGTTCATCACTCAAAATTCTTAATTGGTTTAAATCTCCATGTAATTCATCTTTGGGGTTTTCTTCATTTAATTCGGGGTTTGGGTCCTCTGTTTGGTTTGTTTCAATCCTTTCTTGGGATGGGTCATTAGTATTTGTCATTGTGGTTAGGTAATTTGTACCTGCAGTATCAAATTTTGCCCATTTCAATTGATTTTCAATTTTATTTTAATTTTGTATTTTATTTTAAAAACAATAAAAACAATGAAATAAACAAGAAAAGTTGCATTCCTACTCTACTTACCTTACTCCAACGTCATTTTAGGTGATTTGCACAAGTCCTTTGGGCTCCTTTGGGTCATTGTCTCATCCTTGCGTGTTGATGTATTTGTAACTTCGGAATGTATTCATTTGAATATGTTATGTATTGTACTTTGATGATCCTATCGGAAGTATCAACAATGTTATCAAGTCATGAAATACCCCGATGTTCCTATCAGGAGATTCAATAATGTCCCTAAAATCAAAATTTATAGATCAAGATCAAATTTTTTGGTTGGGTAGAACTCCGGGAAAGTCAAACCCTAAATCTTATCTTGAACTAGAAAACCATCTCTACATAAATTCAGCTCTATATACAACTCCGACATCTTAACCTGGTAAGATATAAATATTTTGCATTTCCATTTGAGGTTCTCTGTTAAGATGTCTCATCACACCAAGCTTGATGAAAAGATTGAGGGAGCTGACAACTTCTGAGCTTGGAAGTATAGAATCTCCCTGGTCCTAGAAGAAAATGAATTGGACTCCTACATAAGTGAAGAGGTTCTAGTTCCAGAGAGATATGAGGATAAGGCTTTACACAAAAAGAAATTGGTCATGGCTAAGAGGATTATTTCTAATTCAATCAAGGATCACCTCATACCTCAAGTGTCCTCCCTAAAGACACCTAAAGAGATGTTTGATTCCCTAACTAAGATTTTTGAAGGGAAGAACATCAATGGGAAGATGAATCTGAGAAATCAATTGAAGAATGTAAAGATCCAGAATGCAGAGACCATACAATATTACTTTACAAGGGTCTCTCATATCAAAGAACAACTTAAAGCAATAGAAGAAGATATAGAGAATGCATAAATTGTGATGACCACCCTGAATGGTCTTCCTAGGGCATGGGACTCTTTCATTCAAGGAATTTGTGTCAGGAAGAAGCTAATAAAGTTTAGCAGACTGTGGGAGGAATGCTGACAAGAAGAAGCTCGAATAGTATCTCGAGAAGAAAAGATGGGAAATGAAGATCGAGCTCTCACAGTACACACCAAGAAAAATAGAAGGGACCATCATCACTCCAAAGGTAAGCATTCACACCCTAGAAGAGAAACAAGAAGAGACATCATGCTCAAATTATAGAAGATGATGAATCTCCCAAGAAGAGAGCTAAACAAGAAAGTGATGATTCTTCAAGTGATGAAGAATATGTTTTGATCTCTGCCCTCACGGGAACTGTCTCAAATGGAAGCAATGATTGGCTTATAAATAGTGGTGCTTCCAAACATATGATAGGATTTAAGGAATCTTTTGTGCAACTATCAGAACATGAAACACCCCACAAGGTGAAACTTGGGGATGACTATCAATATCCAATAAAAGGTAGTGGTGAATCCTCCTACAAGCTAGATTCTGGGAAGTCTATGAAAATGAAGGATGTCCTGTTTGTACCAGGACTAAAGAAGAAACTTCTCTCCATCTTGAAATTATATGCAAAAGGCATGAGAGTTGCATTTATACATGGCCAAGTCCTCATGTGGCCAAAATGAAAGACTATTGACGATGCAATAGTAATTGGAGAGCAAGAAGGGGGACTATACAAATTGAAGGGCCAACCAAAACAAGCTTTGGTTCATGACTCCGTAAAACAAAATGAACTTTGGCATAGAAGGCTTTCACATGTGCACTACAGGGAACTACCACTTGCAAGCAAATATGTTGAAGGTCTTCCATAAATGCAGGAAAAACATGAAGGTGTATGCAAAAGATGTGTGAAAGGAAAGAATATGAAGACGCCATTTCCAAGTAGTGAGAGGAAGGAAAAAGGAATATTGGAAATCATCCACTACGATGTATTCGGTCCAATGTCATCTAGTTCTCTAAGTGGGTATTTATATTATGTTTCTTTCATTAATGATTTTTCTAGAATGACATGGATATAATTCATGAAGAACAAGGGTGAAGTGTTCAGCAAGTTCAAATAATTCAAAGCCTTGATCGAGAACCACACAGAGAAGAAGATCAAGATCTTTCGATCAGATAATGGCGGAAGAATTCACATCAAATGAATTCAAAGAATTATGTAGAGATTCAAGGATTAAGTGGGAGTTAACCAATCCATATAATCCATAATAGAATGGGGTTGTAGAAAGAAAGAACAAAACAATCATGTAAGCGGCAAGGGAAATGCTTCATGATCAACACCTTCCTATGCATCTATGGGAGAATCTACCAAGACAACTATGTATGTATAGAACCGTACTCCACATAGAGTACTCGAGAGAAAGACACCTGAAGAAGTATTTTCCGACAAGAAACTAGAAGTCAGTCATCCTAGAATATTTGGCTGTCCAGTGTACATACACATTCCAAAAGAAAAGAAGACAAAATTAGATCCTTTAGGAAAGAAGGGTATATTTATGGGATACTCTGAAAACTTGAAGGCTTATAGAATATACTTCCTAGGATTCAATAAGATTGAGATCAGCATAAATGTAACATTTGGCAAAATTCAGCTTACATCAAATCCATAGAAATACCTGTTGAATACCTTGAAGAATCAGAAGTACCCAGAATCCCTAATACAATAATGAACGAAGCGACTCTAGAAGAAGATCGAGAAATGGAAGAAACTCAAGAACCAGTAGAGGAACCTCAAGAAAAGAATCCTCATAAGAGGGAACCTGCATGGGTACGAGAGGCTATCCAAGGTGCAGAAACAAATGGGGCACCAGAAGAAATGCACAGAGAAATAAAGAGAACTAGGTCCTACTCTAGATATGTAGCCCTGTTATGTGACATTATTGATAAAGAACCTTCCAACTATGAAGAAGCGACATAGAAGAAAGGATGGAAGGATGCTATGATCAAGGAGTACCTGTTGATCATGAAGAATGATGTTTGGGATGTTGTCCTAAGACTAGAGGGGAAGTCTGTTGTGACTTAGAAGTGGATCTACAAGATCAAGCATGCTGCACATGGTAGCATAGAAAAATATAAAGCAATATTTGTGGCTCGTGGCTTCTCCTAGAAAGAAGGAATAGGTTATGAAGAGACCTTTGCACCTGTAGCTAGATACACTTCCATCAGATCAGTACTTTCTCTAGCTATAGTCATGAAATGGAAAGTACACCAGATGGATGTCAAGACTTCTTTCTTGAATGGTGTAGTAGTAGAAGAAGTGTATGTGGAGCAACCACTCAGTTTTGAGACACATGATAGGGAGACTCATGTGTGCAAAATGAAGAAATCCCTATATGGTTTGAAATAGGCACCTAGGACATGGTATGATAGAATTGAAATTTTCCTCACTAGTTTGGGATTTACAAGGAGTAAAGAAGATCCCAACATTTACTACAAGGTTGATGAAGGGAACCCAATGATGCTCCTACTATATTTAGATGACTTGTTCTTAACAAGTGCAGATGGATTGGTTGCTGACACGAAGAGGAAACTTGCTGTTGAGTTTGAGATGAAGGACTTGGGTATGATGCATTACTTTCTAGGCATGGAGGTGTGGCAGAATGGAGATGGAATATCCCTAGGACAAGGGAAGTATGTAGTAGAGATTCTGAAGAGGTTCAGGTTGATGGAATGCAAGGCCATGACCACACCTATGGCATCGAACCTAAAGCTGTTCAGTGATGCTTCATCCGAGTCAGTTGATGCTATGATGTATCGTTAGATGATTAGGTCATTGATGTACCTGAAAAATACAAGACCAGATATTTGCTTTGCTGTGAACACATTGAGCCAGTTCCTGAAATATCTGAGACATGTTCACTTGATTGCTACAAAGCATATTCTAAGGCACCTAAAGGGTACAGTTGATTATGGTCTCAAGTATGAGGAAAATCAGAAGATTAACCTGGAGGGTTATGTAGATTCGGATTGGGCAGGAAGTCCCATCGATAGGAAGAGAACCTCGGGGTGCCGCTTCAGTATGGGATTAGGTGTGATCTCTTGGTTTAGCAGGAAGCAATCTTGTGTGGTACTGAGTATAGCCGAAGCAGAGTATGTTGTAGTTTGTTCAGCTAGTTGTGAAGCAATATGGCTAAGAGAGCTACTGTATGATTTGTTTGATCTCCATTTATATGCTACTTGTATATATTGTGACAACCATAGTTGTGTGAAGTTGTCGAAGAACCCGGTGTTCCATGACAATTTGAAGAATACTACTATATCAGGGATATGGTGCCCAGAGGAGCAGTGAATTTCTAGTATGTTTCCATGGATGAACATATAGTTGATGTGTTGACCAAGCCATTAGCCAGAGTGAAGTGTGAGTACTTCAGGGAGAATCTTGGTGTTCTCTAGATCGAGGTTCCTTCCAAGGGAAGTGATGAGTCTGTGAGCTTCTAAAATGGTGAGAGGATTGGTTCCTTCCATGGTCAAATGTAATTGATGTGCCATTTTGACATGGTGAGAGGATCAATTCCTTCCATGGTCAGATGTAAGAGTTATGTCTTTCTGACATGATGACAGGATTGGTTCCTTCCATGGTCAGAGATATGTGATGATACCACATCTAGTATGAAAAATGATTGGCTCTGTGATGACACATCCAGTATGAAAAAGGATTGGCTCTGTGTAGATGCTACATCCAGTATGAAAAAGGACTAGCTCTGTGATGATACATCCAACATGAAAAAGGGTTGGATCTGTAGATGCCACATCCAGTATGAAAAAGGACTAGCTCTATGATGACACATCCAGTATGAAAAAGGACTGGCTCTGTGTATATTCTACATCTAGTATGAAAAAGGACTGGCTCTGTGATGACACATCCAGTATGAAAAAGGACTAAATCTGTGTTGGTACCACATCCAACATGAAAAAGGGTTGGCTCTATGATGATACATCCAGCATGAAAAAGGGTTTGCTCTATGATGATACATCCAACATGAAAAAGGGTTGGCTCTGTAGGGGGCTACATCCAGTATGAAAAAGGACTAGCTCTGTAGATGTGCATCTAGCATGAAAAAGAGTTGGCTCTATTGATGAAGACCTACATGAAGGCTAGGCCTACACCCAGTATGAAAAAGGGCTGGCTCTGTAGAACTTCCTGTGAT
This sequence comes from Pseudotsuga menziesii, assembly GCA_001517045.1. Taxonomy (NCBI): domain Eukaryota; kingdom Viridiplantae; phylum Streptophyta; class Pinopsida; order Pinales; family Pinaceae; genus Pseudotsuga; species Pseudotsuga menziesii. Next base: position 21,111 of record LPNX010554805.1, on the reverse strand, counting down.
GAGTAGAATTGAGAGATAGCACAATTTGTTTGAGATAGAGGAAGCAATAATGATGATGATGATCCATACTTGATGATCAAGTGATGGTGATCCAAACTTGAAAATGACTTGAAGATGAAGATGACTTGATGATGATCCAGACTTGATCCAGTGAAGAAGACTTGTGTTGATGAATTGTGTCGAGAGAATACCTTCCTAGTTAAGAGGGAGTGTCGATGTATTTGTAACTTTGGAATGTATTCATTTGAATATCTTATGTATTGTACTCTGATTATCCTATTGAAAGTATCAAAATTGTTATCAAGTCATGTCATACCCCGATGTTCCTATCGAGAGATTCAATAATGTAAAAAAGTCATGTAAAGTCATAAAGGGTAACCCTCCTTATTGTTCAAGGGTTAAATTCCCTGCAGTTGTGGGGCACTAGGGTTATTAGAATCTCCTAGAGAAGTCATCCCTGGTGAGTTAATGTCAAGACAAAATTAGTAAAAATAGAGAGTGAGCCTCTCTATTTATCACACACTCACTCACACTCAGTTGTAGCGCATGAGTGAGAGAGAAGAAGTTGGGATCAGAGCGAGAGAGAGACTACTACTGTCGGGAGATCATCTTTGTATCTTTTGGTTTTACTTTTGGTGTTGATTCTATCTTTGAGTAAGTTGCGGGGTTTTCTCCTTTATGGTTACCCCAAGGAAAATCTTTGTGTCCATTGTCTCTTGTGATCGATTGCTATGCTTGTTATTCTCCCAGTTAAGATCTTAAGTTTATATTGTTCAAATCATAAAAAATATCATTAGAGGAATTTTGGGGTCTAAAATGGGCCTTCTAAGGAAAATAATAAAATAATAGTTAAAATAATAAAATGATATTGATTAGTTTGGAGGAAGAAAGAAAAAAACTACTTTTTGTGTTTGTATTTTCGACATATCTCCTTGTGTTTTTACTCAAATTTCGATCAGGAGAGCTCATTGGATGCGGAATTTGATTCTACATCCAACGAGTACCCACACTGCATACTTTTGATGGAACCCACTACCCCAAAAATAAGAAATACCTGAAAAAATGTGATGATGACATCATCTTCATGTTTTTTCAGGTATTTCTTGTTTTTGGGGTAGCGGGGTCCATAAAAAGTATGCAGTGTGGGTACTTATTGGATGTAGAATCAAATTCCACATCCAATGAGCTCTTCCAATCGAAATTTGAGTAAAAACACAATGAGATATGTCGAAAATACGAACAAAAAACTAGTTTTTTTTAATGTCAAATATGTCAATTCAACCATTATGGTTGACTTATTTTATTGAAATTCTATTGGTTCTTGAATTCCAACTCATGAAAACTTATTTTGGCACATTTTCTTATAAGTCCCATTGTAGACCCCAAATTTCCTCTAATGAACATTGCACGCTCGCGGGTGGCAAAAAAAAAATACAATTCCCACTGGTTTTTTATTTTATTTTTAAAAAAAAGGGATGCACACGTGTCCTTGTTTGCGATCACGCCCAACACGTGTGCACTTCCACATGCACGTGCGCTCTTATGCTATTCATATGAGGCACATTCAAACTATTAATATGATCATTCTCAAGCACACACAAGTATTAGTGATAGAGATTTGGGCTAGTGGTTTAGTGAGAAGATAGATTTGATGAAATTCATGGAAGGTCAGTTTCAGATTGCATCTTCACATGCAGAAGTTTCTCATGATTCGGAGTAGCCTCGAGATTATGCTATTACATATATTTTTTATCCAAGGATCCTTATCGGTTTTTATGAGTGTGATCAACTTTTTGTGTTGCCTCATACTACATATATGACTATAATTCTTGTCTAAAGTTAAATAGAAGAAGATTGTGGGGATACTTGCCATTCTAGGAAAATGGATTGATGATATTATAAATGCTTATGATATCTTGTGCACCGCTTCAATCCTGAATATGCCAATAGGGTTACAGATGGTAATTAATGTATATTTGTTTTGGATAGTAACCAAACACAAGGGAAAAAACTTTAACATTGATAAAAAGATAAGGTGGCTACATTGGATTTTTTATTTCACCTGAATTATGCTTCATTTCATGCTTATAGTGGGATAAATAGGCTCCCTAAAATGAGAATTTACTTTCTGCATTTACTTACAAGATTTCTTTTGAGTTATTTCATTTCATTACTTAGGAATGATGGTTTCATTTGTAATCATTTTTTAATAATGCACTTGATATTTCATTGAGGTGAATTTTATATGACCATGTGCTTATTAAGGTTTTCCTCTCAAGGATGAAACGTTTTTATGGGTTACACATTGGAGATTCTAGATTCTCATCCACTTTCCATAGATCAAGTGTGCATCCCTTATTAGGAGGCATTTATTACCACCTAGTATGCACAAGGTGCTCACTTGAAAAAATACATCATCAACCAATTAAGGACCTTCCAGTCCCCCAATTGATCAAGCATTCTTTGACTCGGTTCTTGTACTTTGCACCTCCTTTATCGTGGTCAAAGTGAGTTGTTTGTAAACGTTGACATCCTTCACATGTGTATAAGGGATAGCTCAAATGAGTCACTCATGTTATGAAACCTTTGGAGTGTATTTTTTTCCTAGTTGAACTTAGATCCTAGTGGTCAGAGTTGAAGATGGTTTTTTCACTCACACGTCCAAATCCAAAGGGTGTTATAACATAGATGACTCAGGTTGGTGTCTAATTCCTTAGGGTCTCATGTAAAAGGTAGTTAGTCTACCATGGTCCTAGTATCATGCATGGAATATTTGTACCTTGGAGAATAAAATTTGGAAAAACATTATGTAAAATTTCTTGAGTGGATCAAACATCAAAAAGAGAATATTCCAAGAACATTCCCCCTCAATCCTCAGCAAGAATGGATGTCCCTTCATCCAAGGGAGAAAATTGGCACCCTTTCCTACCTCATGAGTCATCTCTAAGTCAGAATTTGTCTCCCTTTGTTGAAATTGGAATCTCAAAATCAAATCCCTAAATTTGTGCATGAATTGGAGTCTTCTCCTACAATTTATGGTTCTCTTTATTTTCTCATGTCAATTTCCTACAAAGAGGGGCACCCTGCCTTGATGGTGGAGTTAAATCAAGCGATCAAATATCTCCAATATTGTTGGAGATATCTTCTTGAGGGGTGGAACATATGAGGCTTATTTAGGCCCAGACAAACTTCCAAAATTTCTCTAGTTGTCATAGAGGTGGTGCATTAGTGCATTGGAGGGCTAGTTAACTATGGTAACTCATATTTTTTCTTAAGTTGTCCAAGAGGTGTTGCATCAATACAATGGAGGGATAGTTAAATATGGAAACTCCAAAATTTTCTCAAGTCGTCATGGAGTGGTAGCGCATTTATCCTCATGTGAATGCATGCATGTGGATTTGAATGGATCTTATTGATATCATCTCAAAGGTGGCACATTTGACACCTAGTTAAGCCTAGTCCACTCTTAATTTTTCCCTAGTTCTCATGGATATGTGGAACATTGAAGGATTGGAGACCTACTTAGGTTTCTGGAGTGGTTCATATGTGTTATTATCTCATGAAGTGTGCATGATTCACTCAAGGAGGGTGCATTCTTTTACCTCTGTTACTATTTAAAGGGGCCTCTCCTCTTTATTTAGGAGTTGTTTGTGCCTTGAGGAAGTTCTGTTGTTGTAATATCATTGTTGGAATAATAAAAAAACTTTGGAGTGAATATCAGTGCTACAAAAATGTGTGGATGGTAATTGTTGAATCTTTATATATGAGGTGAATGTTTGCTAGGCGTTTGAATTAAGTCTTGTTCATTTGGCATTTGAAACGGTGATACCACCCACTAAAACGCAAAGTTGCTATACAATTTTTTGAGAATCAGTCACACTGAAAAATTCATGATCATCACAATGAAAAAACAAAAAATATAAAAACTCGCAGGGATGTTCCTTGCACATTCCTCTTCAAAAGGGTAGTTTTTGTTTGTATGATAAAAGTTGTATTTGAAAGGAGGACACAAACCTGTGTCAATAAGGCACCATTTTTTAAACATATGTTATTTTGAAAAATAATAAAAAATAGTACGGTTTAGGTCTGAAAATCCTCAACATATATTCCATTGCAAATTACAATCTATGTAGATTATGAATGTACATTTGGTTTCTATAAAATGAACAACCATCTCTAAAAAAAATGAAGGACACATAGGTTTCTCATTATCCAAACCTAAAAATTTAAAGTAAATTCGTTGGAGCCCGTTAAATTTGTTCTACTATATGTGCATACAAAAATTCAAAAAAGTATGAGTACGAAGTTAATAGAATTCTCTAAACCTCTTGTGTTTACGTCAAGGTGAAATTCCTAAGGGGCACATAAGTTTAAAAGGGTTTAAGTTGAAAACATAAATATTGCAATTTTTTGTCCAAAAAAATAGGCAAAAAGTGTATGCCACTTATTTAACTTCTAATATTATATTTTTTTTTCTTGCATTAAAAGTTAAAATTTGCATGCTCTTTTAGTTGAACTAAAATGCTATTTGAATCTCTTTTATAGGGATCATCATTTTTTTAAAGGACAAGGGATTAAAAAAAACTTGTTTTTCAAGTATTTTAGCTTTTGCATGTACCTCATCTTTTAAGAAGAAATTAGGTCATCCTTGAGAAACCTTCTACAAACTCATAAGCTTTAAGGAACATAGCCCCTTAGCATAACACCAAAGGGCGCCATAGCCCAAGTATTTTCCTCTTCTCAAACTCACTTTATCTCTTCCTTTTATATCAAAATCTCTCTTGTTACTTGTTGCATGCTAGATTTAGATCTATAAATTTCATTTAAATCATAAGAATATCTATTTACATGCATGCTTAGTTTAGATACACATTATACTTTCAATGTTAAATCGTTCAAGTAGATTTAATTGGAAAAATTGTCTTTTAGTAAGATTTTATTTATTGTTCTCCGAAAATTAAGTGTCCAATGTTAAGTGTTTGGAAAACAATGAAAGCAATTCCTAAAAAAATTAGTTTATTTCAATTTTTAGTGAAGTCTTTACTAACCATTGACTTTCTTTTTCTCTTATAATATTTTTTGCTAGGTTGAAATTTGATTTTCAGGGTTTCTTAGTATTCTCATTTAGAATTCAAACAACATCAGTTGGTAATCATGGTTTCTTCTTTTCTTTCTAGGTTATTAACTCGATTTTCTATGGATTGTTTGAAGAGTTCTTCATATGCACAAGCATGCAAGAATCCTTGGCATCATCTCCCAAGGTATCATATAACTACACCATTTAGATTCTAATTGCTATAAAATATATTGATTATCCTGCTAACATCATTATTTTTTTTGGGTCACAGATCAAAGTATTTTCAAACATGAATACATTGCAAGAAATGAAAAACTCATTTTCAATTTATTTTAATAATATTTTTGGGCTTTGCAGGTATTGCAAACGGTGGTAGAAAAAATCCTTGAGAAACCTATGGAGCATAGCTCAATTTATAAGTGCATCCCAAAGTGAAGAGAGTCGGAGGATGGGGAAACAGGTCCAAGGTAGGCCTACTTCTACCATGTAGTTAGCTTTGAATACATCTCAAGTTTTGGATCCACGAACAATTGGAGAAGCATTATAAGACTAGATACTATATGTTTCTATAAATTGTTCATCTAGGTATGGGATATTATGTTTGGTTTGTTGTAACATTCAATATTTAAAAAGGACCATAAAACAAAACTAGATCTAATAGCATAATTGGGATTAGGTACTATTAGATCACTTTTAAGAGCATCAACACATACATTAAAATTGAAGCATAAAAAATTGAGTTGGTTTTTATTTTGCTAGGGATTGAGCATTGGAAGATGTAGGAAAATGAGCCAAGCAAGAAGTCTACCATGCAATGAGGAGTTAATTATGATATGGAAGGTACATAGTCATGAAGCAACTAAAGAGGTGAAAAATATATCGAGTAATAAAAGTACTAAGTATTTGAGTGTTATTTGATGAGAAAAAGCATAACTGCTTGAGTGTTATTTGATGAGAAAAAGCATAACTGCAACATCTGATCAAACAGATAATGAGACAATAGTGATTGGAAGAACATCCAACATGGGATAAAAAAATATGGAGTGGCCATGATATTCCTAAGAGAAAAATAAGTGGACAGTTCTGAATCTAAGAAGAATTGAGTAATGCATATTTTGAGGAGACAACATTGAATAGAGATTCTAGTATTACCAGTATCGGCCTTTCCTTCCCCATTGTTGGTCCTATCATCACTCCAGAATATGGGGACCCTAGTCTCATCAATGACTGTAAGTAAACATATATTTCCTATTATAATGAGATCATAATAGAGTTTGTTTCTATATTTGGATATTATGTTTTCCTATTGTGATATAATGTCTTGAAAAAGAGTGTTCTAATTCTCATAATAACAACGTTTTATGTGATTAATTTAATAAAGAACTGACCTCTGGATGTTCTAATGTCATAATAGATACGGATGCCACATCGATGTAGCTGTACTTATAGGGAATGCGATCTCCATATGTGCACTTTCAATCTAGAACAAGGTAAGATCCTGAATTATTTTTAGTTTCTCAGGGCCACTAAAATAATAGTTTCAGTATGATTCTGATTTGCTTCAACCGTTGATTGATTTCTAGAAATATTCCAATACTTTTGTTTCAGTGTGATTTTTATTTGCTTCAACTATTGACTAATTTATCGAAATAGCCCAAGGCTTCTGTGTTTTGATTGAAGGAAAAGAATATAATCACCTCTCTTTATCAAAGGAAGTGGATTTGATAATCTGCACCAATTTGATTGAAAGGTTGTGTGGTGCAGGTTAATTCAATCTACAATCTTCATTATAACAGTTGTATAGAAAATCATTGCATCAATTTGAGTGAAAGGTGTTGTGATGCGTATTAATTCAATATACAATACGTTCAAAGTTCAATATTAAATATCTCCTCAAACCCAAGATGAAACTACCGTCAACTGAGCAATAAGACCTGCAAGTAATTATCCAATGGTATGTTAAAGAAATGAATTAAAATATCTAAGAAAAATAATATTTCTAATATAAGAATGAAGAAAAATGCGATAATTTCTTTATTCAAAACACTAAGCAATGTTTGACCAAAAGCAATATACAATGGCTCTCAGCACTCGACCGCTATAATAATAATCACTATGATATGAAAGATCACTTAAATTTGACAAGTCTTAATTTAATATTTTGTGGAACTTTCTTTGTTAAAGTTTTCGCATAAAAAAAACCTTGATTCTTCCACTATAAAGAATCTAGATATAGATTTCAATGTATAAATATCATCATAGATTCATCCTAAAGGTGGCTCTACCAAGGGCTAATAGGGATCAAATCTCTCAAGGTGCAAACCTTTTTTCCTCTATGGAATCCCATACTCACCCATTTTGTCGTTAAAATAATGTATTCGACATAACATATGTAGTTGAAAGATAGGTTTCTATGGATTATCATGTTAGGGGGTATCCCTACACGTTATTGGACACTACCATGGATTATATGTGAAGGGGTCTCGCTTCATATATTTTATTGTGTAGGTGATATGTGTGGTAATTAATATCATATTGTTAAGGCACTCTATTAATACTCTTATTACCTATGCGAATCAATTTTTTACCTGCGCAAATTTGTTCCATATCCCTACAAATTAATTGTTGCAGTGGATGGCGCATGTATTTATGCATATTCTTGTAGACTTTGGAAGCATCATAAATGATAATATTGTTGCAATGATCGGTAGGGAAGGTAATGTTTGTTAAGGATTAGAAAAGACTAAAAGAGAAGCAGAAAATGACTGAACACACAATGGGCAGATTGATTGCCTGGGAAATGAAATTGCCTTCTCGATATTAAGCAACATTATTATTTATAAGAACATGTAACAAAAAAACCATAGGTAAATACCATGGGTCATCAAATACTATGGGTCACTGATTCTATGTAATGTGCCCAACTCAACTACTCAACTAACTAACCAATTAATGCAGTATTGATAGTGGTATGTTGAGATTACGATTCTTAACACCCCCCCCTTAATCTCAACTAGGACAATACTTTCAACACTATCAAAGCAAAAAGATGTCTGCTGGTCTATGTCTTAGATAGCCTTACATTTCATTCAAAAAATTCAGCTTCACTTTCTTTCTTGAAGTGTACCTAGACTTCTTCTTCTTTGGCTTCTGGATCTTGATGCTAAGTAGTTGTTCTTTGGGGTCTTCTCAGGTTTTGGAGCATAGTGCAAGTCTTCTTATTCTATTTCAACGTGATTTTTTTGTTGTTGTCATCTTTACCTGCACACTGAACAATTTTGTCAGAAAAAATATGAATATATTTTAGCTCTTCCTGGAGAACATTCACATCTTCGTATTCCTCATCAATGGAAGTTACTTCGAGATTCTTATTGAAGTATTCATTTGATTATACCCACTACGCATCATTCATTATATCTTCAAAAAATGTGGGCTCAGAAGAAAACGAATCATACTGTAGATTCTCATCACTAACAGGAGTCTCCTCATAGATCTCCCTCAAACTTTTGGTTTTATGGTTTTTGGGTGGACTGTATGTTGTTGTTTCTTTTGTGCTCCTATCAATTGTTTGTTTCTCATTCTCAACAACTGTTGTCACTTCTATGCTACTATCAGTTGTATCTTGCTCAGAGAGACTATCATTCACATCACTAGATATCACTCAGCAGTGACATGTTTGATTTTACTATTGTCAACAAACATTACTGGATCAGCATTGCTTCCTCATGAACACATTCTTCTTGACTGTCTTCCACTTCACCGTGGTATTCCTTGTGCTTTGTGTGACTTGCAAAGTCAATTTCTTGTACAATTGGTTCATCACTAAATACTTCTTTTAGTATATGTTGTGCTCTTTTTGGATTATAATCTTATATAATATAATGAAATAGTGAATAGTCTATACTGTCTTGTATGAGACATAAGGAAACAACTTTCCTTCTTTCTTTTTCGAACTCAGTCAAAGCCTTAAATGAATCTAGATCTCTAGGACGTTCTTCAACTATGAAATGTCACATATCTTGTAATTTCAACAAATTACTTACTATGACGACCCATACATCATACTCATCTCCATGAAAGTTCTTCCATAAGCCTTTTGGTGTTAAGATATTTCTTACCTCTTTAATATCTTCTGGCAGTGCTTCTGGTAACTCCATTTTTTATTTTCTTCTAGATTTCAATCTTTTTGTCTTGGTCACAACCTCTAGTAAGATCGGATCCATGTGTGAGTGTGCTTTCCCCTTTGTGAAAAGGATTACCCAAACAAGGATTAGGCCATACATTGATACCATGTTAAAGAGTACAAAAGACTAAAAGAGAAGCAGAAAATGACAGAACACATAATGGGAAAATTGATGGCCTAGGCACTGGAATTTCCTTCTCAATATTAAGCAGTAGTATTTATAAGACTACATAATAGAGAAACCATAGGTAAATACCATGGATCATCAAATATTATGGGTCACTAATTCTACGTAATGTGATCAACTCAATTGCTCAACTAACTAACTAATTAATGTAGTATTGATAGTGGTCCGTTGAGATTACAATTCTTAACAATGTTTGTATCAGGTCATTAATTATCTGTATCCCCCATTTATTAATCCATATTGTTTTATTATGTCCATCCACTAAAAATGATAATATTGTTGCAGTGAACAAGCAGGTAATATTTGTATGATATCATTAATTATCAATTATCTGGATAGCTCAAGTATTATTTGCATTACATAGTTGGTTGATATATTTTTCACTGCAACAAATGAACAACTAATATATTATTTGCAGGTTTGCATTACATAGTTGTTTGCTATATTTTTCACTGCAACAAATGGAGAAGTGATATATTATTTGCACTTTTTTATGTTTAAACTATTTTAAATAACCCTAACTTGTTTCAACATGATAGTAATGTTTGAATATGGTTATAACATTTGAATGCTTTAATATTTATGGTTTTAAATATTAAGCAGGTATTAGAAGGGATTTAAGAGAAAGGCATTAGACGAGATTTCAGTATTTTTGTATATGATGGTGATAAGTGAATGATAAAAGGTTGAGTAGTTAGTGTGATAGAGTGCCCTGAAATGTGAAATTTAATAACTCTAGGGTGAAGCATATTAATTATTGCGCATGATTTACAATAAAAATCAATATTTTAAAATCAAAAAATATTTTTAAAAGTTTGAAAAATCACCACAATACTACTACCTCTTAAATATATTTTTAAAAGTTTGAAAAGATTCAAAACAAAGATTGTGGTTGATGCAAATTTCTTTTTGCCAAATAATTAATAAGAACATCAATGCATAGATTGTAATTTTAATAATACAAATTAGTTGGGGTTAATATTTCATTTTTAATTTCTCATAACTAAAATTATCACATTAATCATGAAGAAAAAGATGATACTAATTGTGTTTAATACCGTGAAATTTCTTTATAAGAAAGAAAGTTATGCAATTTTTTAAAGAAATTTTTTAAGTGATTTAGTTAGTTTTAAAATGAAAGCCTAAGCATGTTGAGAAATGTGAACCTCAATTGGCTTCATATATGGATTTATAATTGATTCTATTTTTTATTATGTTTTGATATTTATTTGATTTTTATGAATCCGACCAATTTTTTGGTACATTCAGATTATTTTCTTTTATTTTTATTTTTATTTGAGCAAACCAAGACGGAGTTACATTTTTAATTTGGGTTAACCAAAATTATCACATTAATCATAAAGAAAAAAATTATCAGAAAGAAAGTGTATGCTGTTTTTTTTAAGAAACAATTATGTGAAATGAAAGCTTAAGCCTCTTGAGGAAATGTGAACCTCGAGAGGCTTCGTATATGAATTTATAATTGGCTCTATTTTTTATGATGTTTTGATATTTATTTAATTTTATCAAGCTAGCCAATTTTTTTTTTTTTTTTTATTTTTAGTTTTATTTGAGTAAATTATATGCACGGAAGGAGTTACACATCCTCCTACTAGGTTGTAGAATGCTCGCAAAAATATGATATGATATTATATAAGATAACAAATATATTATTTTTTTGAAATGGTACTTGAAATGAATGTAAGTACATTTGAGGATTACGTGATGGAGTCAGTAAATTAAACAAAAAAAACAAAAACAAAAACAAATTTTAAAGCTTATTATAAAAAATAAATTTGAAAACAAAAATTTAATTTTGAATAAGTTGCTTTTCTTACATAAATAGGTGTTTATATCTTAGAATTTGGGATAGACTAGATTTTATGCTTTTCTTAAATTGCACAAGGATGAGATAAGTGTATTATCCACTATAATTATATGGTAATCATTTTAAATTTGAAAAAGACAATTATATAAAAAGATTAAATAACTGGTAGTTTGGTAGCTATGCATGAATAAACGATTTCTAAATAAATAATTCATTTAAATAAAAGAAAAAGAGAACAAGTAACATATTTAACTTATTCAAGGCACTCAACTTGTGATTTATAGATATTCATCAACTACAAGTTAAATAATTGTGTGAGTACACATTAACAAAAAAAAGAAAGAAGCTAAGTATATCAACTTTCAAAATAATCTTTTTATTCTATTATAAAAATATTAGAATTTTTGTCACGTCCCCGGTTTTGACCTCGTTTGCATGATGTATATATTGTAATTAATCGTGGTGAGGAGCTCAAGGCAAAAGCCCCACCATCGATTTTGTTGTGTACGT
>LPNX010554803.1:27386-39205 GCA_001517045.1 Pseudotsuga menziesii | reverse complement strand
TATATATATATATATATATATATATATATATATATAACACAATCAACATGGCGTATACCTTTCGACATGAATCATATACATATAGACCAACATGGTAACAAGGATCATATGTCCAAATCATCAAATAATGTAAAACAAACATATTTGCTCTACAATTTACCTATACTATATTCCATTCAATTATATTCCTATGATCATTCACATACTTTTTCAACAAAGAGACATGAAACACATTATGCAGTTTTATGCTAGGAGGCAATGCTATTTCATAAGCAACTGTTCTTATCTTTTCCAAAATATCAAAGAGACCACGATATCTAGATGCAAGTTTAGAATAATTTCCCAAGTTTAAAGTATTATTTTTTGGTTTCACTTTAAAAAACACATGATCCCCAAATTGAAACTGTATGTAAATCCTATCTGGAACTACATAACTTTTATGTCTATATGATGTTGTTTTCAAATTCTATTTAATCATGACCATTCGATCTTCCATTTCTTTTAATAATTGTGGCCCAATGATAACTATGTCTATCGGATTGTCCCAACTAAAAGGTTTTTTTCATTTCCTTTGATAAATTGATTTAGAAGGACTTAATTTCAATGAAGAGTGATGACCATTGCTATAAGAAGATTCCACAAGATGAAAATAATTATGCCACTTAGTAGAATGATCCATTATACATTCTTAACATGTCTAAATAGTAACTTCGTTAACCCTTTATGTATGTCCATTTGTTTGAGGATGACGTGAAGTACTCATATTCAAATACGTTCCAAAACCTTTAAATGAACATTTCCAAAAATGACCTATGAATTATGAATCCATGTCTCACACAATTACTTTTGAAATACCATGTAATCTAGCTACCTATTTCATATAAATATCTGCTATTTATGTTTCTTTATGTGTAGTCTTAACCGATATAAAGTGAGATGTTTTAGTTAATTTGTCTACCACTACCATAATAACATCATGTTGTGACATTGTATTATGTAATTTCATGACTAAATCCATACTCACTACATCCCATTTCTATTATGGTATCTATAAAGGTTGTAACAAACCTGTCGGGTGTCTATATTCAAATTTTACTTTCTCGCATTCTAATCATCTAGGTATGTAATTTTCAATTTCGTTTTGTATTTCTCACCAATAATAATGCTTCTTAACTGTTGTTATTGTATTTTGGTAACCATAGTGACTTGCATACAATACATCATGCATTTATTTTAAAACCAATTTCTTTACATTTTCTGAGTTAGAAATGTAAACCTTGTTCTTATACTTAAGTATTCCATCTTCTAGTTTATGGTGTTGAAACTTATATGTTGTTTCCTATTGCTGCAAACATGCTTCTACCTATTGAAACAATTCATTTGTATTGTTTGTCTCTTTTATTCTATACTATAAACTTGAAGTGCTAGTAGTGATAGTTACATGCATCACATGCATTTTTCTATTGAGCTCATCTGCTACTTTATTTTCTTCCCTTTTATGAGTTTAATGTGAAAATCACATAGTAGTTCCATGCATCTTCTTTGTGTTGCATTTAGATTAGGTTGTTCAAATAGATATTTTAGTCCATGGTGATCAGTTCTTAATTCAAATTTCCTTCCCATTAAGTAGTGTCTCAATATCTTTAAAGCATGTACTACTGCTGCTAATTCCAAGTAACGAGTAGCATATTTTTGTTCATGTTAATTTAAATTCCTACACTCATAACAAATAACATATCCATTTTGAGTCAACATGCCACCTATACCCTGTTGATATGTATTTGTACATACCACAAAATTTTCATTTGGATTCACAATTTTCAAAACTGGTGGACTAATAAGCATCTCTTTAAGCTTATAAAAACTTGTTTCACATTTAAATGTCTAATCAAACTTGATACCTTTCTTTTCTAAAGAAGCTATCACACATGCAATCTTAGGCTTTTCTTCATACTCTCAAAAAAAATCCTTTCTCTGTGAGTTGTCCTCCTCATTGGGTGAAGCCTTCCAATGGATGAAGTACTCATGTCTTAGGTTTCTGTTGTGTCGAACCACTCTTTGATCAAATGCGTTCTAAACTCATGTCTTAGATTACTAGCATCCTCTTCATTAATTTTGCACATATATATATGCCTAACATGAAACATCAAGTGCAAGGAAGCCATATGCTCGGGAAGGTTCAACCTGTATGCAGTCTCTCCCATATTCTCAATAATCTCGAAGGGACCTTCATACCTTCATAGCAAGTTGTAACACATCATTTCCTTCTAGTGGTATGAATGACTACTTATTCAACTTGAGTAAGACCTTGTCACCTTCCTTGAGCTCCACATCTCTTCTACCTTGATCTTCCCAATGCTTCATCATATATGCTTCCCCTCTATAATCATTATTAGCACTCTTTTACAAAGTCATGTGTAGATGGGTTGCTTCGATAGAAGCCTTCGATCATAATGTGTGGCATCACTAGATAGTTCCCAGTGGCTAACTTAAATGGATTTATAAGTTTTGACTGAAATCTTCAAGTTATAACAAAACTATATGGAGTCTACAATTTTGGCCAATTTGTTTTCATTTTCCCACACAAAGTGTCACAAGGAGTTCTCTAATAAATAATTGATCAACTATGTTTTCTTACGAATTTTTGGGAGGTGGCTTATGCTTATTAATATCTTAGTTCCCACAATCTTGAATAAGTTATTGCAAAATCACTTCAACCTTGTGTATCGGTTCAAAATGATGTACAACAAAAACCTACATAGCTTCGCTATATGCTTGAAGAACACTCATGCAACATATTCTACCAAGCAAGGCACCATCATGGGCACAAAAGGTTGGATACTTGGATAACTTATTCACCACAACAAGGATCCTGTTGTAGCCTTAAGTCATCAACACTTGTGTTATGAAGTCCATTGATATGCCTACCCATGGCCTCTTCGACATGAAAAAGGGTTGAAGTGGTAATGCTAATAACTTTGTGTCAATATTATATTGTTAGCTAATCACACAAGTATGCACATTCTATTTGACATCCCTCTTCATGCCCTCCCAATAATAACCCCTCTCCAATGATGCAAGTGTGTGTTGAATGGCTAGGTTCCCTATCCTAATTTATTCATGAACTCTTTCAACAACTCCTTGGAAGGTTGTTACAATCAACAAATAAAGCCTTCTATTGAAGTACAAGAATCCATCATTGTCCCAAAATTTCCTAGTCTTGCCTTCCTGTTCCTACTTCATGATGCCCCAGAAACCTAATTGACCTATAACCCTTCCTTTATCTTCTTGTGCAAGTTTGTCCAAACATGTGTTTGACCTCTCAATGACATCGACAAGGATTCACCCTCCTCCACTACTATAACACGATAAGCGTTATGATTTATTTTCTCGAAAACCTTATTCCACCTACTAAGCTAATACTCTATCATCATATCAAACTTTGCCAATAAATCCTACCAACAAGCCTCCTTCAATGACAACTTCAGTTGCATCACAAAGTAGATCGTTCCATGTTGTTCTTCTTCACCATAAATGGTTTTCTCACTAGCTAATGTTTCCATGACTATAAGTAATGCACTATGCCACTCATCTCCTTTTCATAAACAAAGTACCTTTATTCCCTATCTTAGAGTTTCCTAGCCTCATAAGAAACCAAGCGCCGTTCTTCCACTAAAACTCTACTAATGTCGATAAAAACACCATACTACACTTCAAACTTCTCAAAATTGGGTGGCTTAACCATAAGTTTAGATGAGAGCTTGTATTTCAGTTCATAGAATTCTACTTGACACTTCTTCAACTAACGACATTGTTGGCTTTTCTTTAACAAGTCGTTAAGCGATGCCAAAATCTCGGAGTAACCTTCTACCAAAGTTTTTATATTAAATACAATTATACATAATGAAGCTCTTTATCTTTGTTTACAGCTCTATAAAAAAACACTCCAACCCCAAACTATATATTTATATAAATTTTCCAACCCGAAGCTATATATTTATATAAAGTTTCATACATATATAAATTAAGAGTAAAATGAATACATCTGGTTGTATTTGATTTTTTTCAATATAAAAATATCTTAGTGGTTATATATATATATATATATATATATATATATATATATATAAAATTGGGATATGTCGATCCGCATGCTTTTGAAGACTAATCGATATCAACCAGACGGATGTATATACATGCTTCCGCCATGGAGACGAATCGATATCAATCAGACGAATATATATATATATAAAAGACGCGAATCAACCACGCTGGGTATAATCTGGTCAGTTTGGAGAGCTCGGATTGCGAAACTTCTCAGTCCGGGCTGCGTATAATCTGGTCAGTTTGGAGAGCTCGGATGGCTAAACTTCTCAGTCCGGGCTTATAGAGAGGGTTATACGAGCCGTTGGCACTAAGAATCCCATTCCTCTGCCCACCATTTCCTCCCATAATTTGGAAAAGGTGATATATATATATATGATATATGTGGGATACTCATTTTTTAGGAAGATCTGGATCGCCATACTCTGTTTGAGGTAATAGAGGCTTCCAACTTCTTGGATGTCAAAAAACTTCGGTTCCTAAAATCTATAGTTATTCCACCCACGCAGGATGAGAGGGAATAACGATAAAGAGATTCGTCACAGTTTCAACATTAATCTTGATCATTCATGGAGGGAATTTCTTGGAAACTCTTTATTCTCCTTTGATTTGGGTAATTACAACGGACCAGTTACAACGGAGAATTGGGGAACTTGGAGAACCACAGCCATGGCAAGAGTTACTATGGGAATCAGTTGAAGGCGAAGCACAACGGTTATTAGATGAAGTTGAGGAGATTATAGAAGGGTTTGGAAACCATGAACCTTGTAAGTAACGGAGAATAGGGAGTTTCCAAGAAATTCCGGTTAATCTAATAATCTCCTCCACTTCATCTAATAATCGTTGTGCTTCTCCTTCTAATGATTCCAATAACTCTTGCCATGGTTGTGGTTGTCTAAGTTCCCCAATTTTCCGTTGTAACTGGACATTAAGATTCTTGGAAACTCTCTACTCTCTATTCTTGGAAACATCAATCCTGATCATTTCCCAATTCTCCATTGTAATTTGGAAACTGTGTTTGAGGTAATAGAGGCTGCCAACTTCTTGGATGTCAAGAATCTTCGGTACTTAAAATCTATAGTTATTGCACGCAGGATGAGAGAGGGAATTGTGATAAAGAGATTCATCATAGTTTCAACATTAATCCTGATCATTCGTGCAGGGAATTTCGATGATGCAGAGAGTAGCTGCACTCGCTGTTGCTGTTTGTGTTGGTTAAAAGAGTCATGCAACAGTGACTAAGCCTACTCTGTAAACCATCGAAATGCCACAAATGATGATGATTAATGTTGAAAGAGTGACGAATCTCTGTATCATAATCTTCGCAATAAATCTACATGCAGGAAAGTCCTGAAAACTCTTGATACCCAAGAAGTTGGCAGCCTCTGTGAGTTCAAATAGAGTTTCGGGATCCAGAGATTCTAGAACTAGGCGAAGAAGAAATTACTACACAACAAAAATACTGCGCTGAGACACAGTAACTGCGCGAACTTTTCACCTCGACACTCTTTTACTTAGGCTTCGATCCACTTTTACTGCGACATGAATTTGGTTGCAACGAACTTATGTGCGAGGCAATGAATTTATATTTCCTATTCTAAGGACTTATGAATATGAAAAACACTTTTCACTGTTGTAACCTAGGATTAACTGCGACGCAACTATATTGCGACTCACTCTCAATATCATATAAGAAAATAATAAACATGATTTGTGTCGAACCTGTGCGCCTAAATCTAGGAAATTTTACACAGTGAAATATTTATGGCTTCTTGATGTCTTCCACTCAGTAAATGTAAACAACATTCATTCACGTAAATATGGAGAAGATGTGCGGCTATCTAAAACATTCATTCAACCATACTTAAGGATTTATATTTCATGTGATGACATAACAAAACTTATAGCCGTAAATACGAACTTGGTAGAAACACAGAAGGTTGAGCTTCAAACTCTTGGGTGAGTTTTCCTCCTTTTTGTTTTCCGCACATCTCTTCTCTCTTCTATTCTGCTTGTCTACCTTCTTTTAGATTTACAATTTCATCTTTCATATAAAAAATTTATGTCGACTAACCGACTTAACATTTCAAGATTGTTATTACTCTCTACCTAGAAACTTAGGTCCATAAAATAAATTCGTCTTATATACGAGAGATCTGAACTCTTGATCTTGTCAGACTCTTTAACCCTTTCAGATTTGCTACAGTTGGCTGATTTGATTATGGATCAGCGAGTAATTAATATTTCCAACACTCCCCCTTAATTATGAGTAGATCGTAATTTAAAAAAATATATATTACAAAATGTTTTCAGAGCAGAAAACATGCTCTGTTCATGACAGAGTTCACTGTATAGAACTTGTCATTCCCAAATAACTTCGAACATACTGGAACGTATCCCTTGCCAATGGTTTTGTGAAGATGTCTGCAAGTTGATCTTCAGACCTACAGAATTCTAAACAAATTTCTTTGTTATTCACCAGCTCTCTTAAAAAATGATACCTTATGTCAATGTGTTTGGTTTTCTTGTGAAACACATGATTTTTTGACAAGGCAATGGATGAATTGTTGTCACAGAAAATAGTTGTTGGTTCTTGCTCGTTTTGCAATAGGTCTTTTAACATTCTTCTCATCCAAACAGCTTGACATGTAACGCCTGTGGCTACAACATACTCTGCTTCTATTGAATATAGAGTTACTATGGGTTGTTTCTTTGAAGCCCATGAAACAACAGCTATACCAAAATGAAATGCATACCCATATGTGTTTCTCCTGTCATCTGTACTGCCTCCATTGTCACTGTGAGTATATCCAATGAGGTTAAAATTTTCTGAAGTTGAATACATTATGCCAAGATCTTTTGTACCACTTACATATCTCAGAAATATTTTACATGCTTGCCAATGTGAATCTTTTAGTGACTCCATGAATCTTGAGATCAGACTTACTCCATACATGATGTCTGGTCTTGTGGCTGTTAAATACATAAGGCTGCCAATAAGTCTTTTAAACTACGTAGGATCTACAGTTGATCCATCATCATCTTTGCTCAATTTTAAAACTGTTACTACTGGTGTTGGGGTTGACTTGCATTTTGACATATTAAATATTTTTAAAACCATGTTTTCATATTTAGACTATGATATAAATATACCACTTTTAGACTGCTGAACATCAATGCTTAGAAAAAACTTCATAATCCCCATATTAGTCATTTCAAATTCACTTTCCATGACTGTTCTAAACTTTTTTATTCCAAAATCACTAGTAAATATTAAATCATCCACATACACGCAAACAATTAGCATGTTACCTTTCTCATTCACTTTGGTGTACAACGTCAGCTCACTTTCACTTCTGTGAAATCCATTCTCAGTGAGATAGGAATCAATGCGATTGTACCAAGCTCTTGGAGCTTGATTTAAACCATAGAGTGCATTTTTCTGCCTGTACACTTTATGCTCTTGACCTGGAACTTCATACCCTTGTGGATGTTCCACATATACTTCTTCATCTAAATAACCATTCAGAAATGCTAACTTAACATCCATTTGATAAACAAGCCATTTGTTTTGTGTTGCAATAGCCAAAACATTTCTGATTGTATCCATGCGTGCAACTAGTGCAAATGTTTCATTGAAATCTATGTCGGGTTGCTGTGTGAACCCTCTTGCTACAATTCTTTCCTTGTGCTTCTGCACATTCCCATCAACATCTTGCTTGGTCTTATAAATCCATTTAATGTTGACTACATCATTATCTTTTGGTACATACATTAGTTCCCATGTTTGGTTTTTCTCAATACATCCTATTTCTTCATCCATGGCTTGTGCCCATACCTTTTCTTCAACAACTTCCTCAAATGTTAGTGGATAATCTATTTGAGAAAATAATGCAAAGATAGAGAAGGAATTCGGTGCACCAGATTCATATATTTCATGCAAACTTCTAATCTTCACTAGATTTGTTGATGTCGAATTGCTTAATGGAGTCCATTTTCCTCTTGGTGTGCTTATCAGTGTAGCTTGAGTTGTGACTTGTGTCAATATTCCTTGTGCTAAGCCATGTCATAGTGTCATTGGAGTCAATAGTGCTACGACCGGTTGATTTACTTGTGGTGTTTAAACCACTTCTTCCATCACGTCTTCATGCTTGACATTCGACACAATCTTGACATTGTTTTTGACGATTCCATCCCATGATTCATTCTCAACAAATTGAATTTCACGACTAATGATTACTTTCGTTGCGACAGGGTCATACAACTTGTATGCTTTTGTGTCTTCAGAATAGCCAACAAAAATACATTTTTGTCCCTTCTTATCTAACTTATTTCTCATCTCATCTGACACATGAGCATCTGCAACACAACCAAAAATTTTTAAATGAGAAACACAATGATTCATACATGTCCATGCTTCTTGAGGAACTTTGTTATTCACGCTCTTTGTTGGACATCGATTCATAATGTATATAGGAGTTGCGATTGCTTCACCCCAATATTCATTTGGCAAATGCTTTGTTTCCGTCATGTTGTGTGCCATTTCCATAACTGTTTTGTTCTTTCTCTCTATGACACCATTCTGTTGAGGTGTATATTGGACAATGAATTGCTTCTTTATGCCATGAGTTTTGCGGAAATTTAGAAATTCGTTTGAACCATATTCACTACCTCTATCTATTCCTAGGATTTTTATGCAGTGTCCTCTCCGGTTCTCCACGAGTTCCTTCAATTGCTGAAAATGACTAAATTCATCAGATTTATGTTTCAAAAGATATACACGTGTTTTTCTTAAGTAGTCTTCAATAAAAGTAAGAAAATACTTGCAGCCACCAATGGACGTTGTCTTCATTGGACCACAAATATGAGAGTGCACAATCTCAAGTGGTGTGCGCGCTTTATATGACTCTCCAACTGGAAAAGTATCTCTATGTTGCTTTCCAAAGATGCAGCCTTCACAAATTCTATCTGGTTTATCGATTATTGGCAATCCTTTTACCATATTCTTTGTGTGCAACAACTTCAATCCACCAAAATTCAGATGTCCAAATATGAAATGCCATAGCGAGGAATCATCCTGAACTTCTATTTGAAATGTAGCCTGAAAATCAGCGTTGTCATTTTCTTTCTTGTCATAGTGAACAACTTCTTATTTACTTTCTGCCTTGAATGTAACTTCTATATTGACTAGAAGTATCATCAATGAAAACAAGCAATTGCTTGTCATTGACACTCTTGCTATTAGCTCGTTGCTTGGTCATATATCTTTAATCATGCAGTGATTATCCTCCATGTAAACTCTGTATCATTTTTGTATCACCTATCCAATACTCAATAAATTATGCTTCAGACCTTCTACATGGTAATAATTAGGCATATACTTATGCTCCTTCTTTTTGGTTAAAACACAGTACCTTTTCCCAAAATAGTGACTTGGACATTATTTCCAAGTGTAACATTAGTTTGAACTGAATTTTCTAGCCTAAATCTAAATACCATATTCAAACAGAATTTCTTGGATGGTATTGTATTCAGTTGGGGTTGCACTTACCATCAACATTACGCTCGACGAAATGCTGGTGTTCGTTTACTGATTCTGGTTTTGGTTTCCTTGGTCACATTGGTTCTTCCTGCATTCATGTGCATAATGATCGAATTTCTTATAGTAATGACTTTGAGTCTTTGATTTATCAAATCTGTGACCACTTGGATGAGTTGGGTTCTGATTCTGTCCTCTACCAACAACATCTACAGGACTACTGCTACATCCTCCTCTAGAGAAGTTTCTTCCTCTGCCTCTGAAATTATTTCTCCCCCTGCCTCTTCCATGGCTTATAGATGACTATGCTATGAATGCATCTTCCAATGATGTTTTATTTATGTCGAGCTTGTGTTCATGATTGATGAGTGAACCTTGTAGATCATCAATAGTAAACATTTTCATGTCTGTATGTTCTTCCAACGTCACAACCAAGGATTCAAATCTTGGGGGAATACTTCTAAGAATTTTCTCAACCATCCTTTGGTCTATTATGATTTCTCCATGAGATTTCAGTTGATTTATCAAACCAACAACTCTCATATAAAATGAGTCTACTTACTCTGAATCTTTCATGGACATCGATTCAAAATCTCTTCTCAGAATTTGTAGCTTTGAAGTGTTTTTCTTGTCCAAACCTTGATAAGTTGTCCCCAATGTGTCCCATGCCTGATTTTCAGTAATTGATGTTGCTACTCTTGGGATCATGCTTTCATACATGACTTAATGTATGTAGAACAAAGCTTTTTCATTTTTCTTCCTTTGTTCCCTCAGGATATCTTTCTCAGCTTGTGAGATATTATTATATGCCTCTTGATCTATTGGTTCTGCATAACCATTCTTGACAATATCCCAAACATCTTGACCTCTAAACAAAGCTTTCATTGTTAGAAACCAATATTCATAATTCTTTCCTCTAAAAATTGGAGTTTGTAAACCCGACATATTTGAACCGAAAGTAGAAGTCATTTTCTAATTTTTAACTTTCTTTAGAAAATTACTTTTTCCCTTTTAGGACAAGATTTCTTTCCTAAACTAGCTTTGATACGAGATCTCAGGAAAAATGATGGCCATAGCAATTAACTTGAGTTACTGCAGAGCACAACCTTTTGTTTTCCCCTTTTATTTTTCTTGCGACCAAATTTTCTTGCGACCAACTTTACTTCATGAAGAAATTATTGCGCAATAGAATTACTGTGTGAGAGTTACTGTGGGAGAGTTACTGCAACAAAGTAACTGCGCGAACTTTTCACCTCGACACACTTTTACTTAGGCTTCGACTGACCTTTACTGCAACATGAATTTGGTTGCAACCAACTCATGTGTGACCAAGTTTTCAGTTCCGTGCAATGACTTTATATTTCGTAGTCTAAGGACTTAGGAGTATATAAAACACTTTTCACTATGGTAACCTAGGATTAACTGCGACACAACTATATTGGGACTCACTTACAATATCATATAAGAAAATAATAAACAAGATTTGTGTTGAACCTCTATGCATAAATCTAGGAACTTTTACACAGTGAAATATTTATGGATTCTTGATGTCTTTTACTCACAGTAAATGTAATCAACATTTACTCATGTACATATGGAGAATATGTGTGGCTATCTAAAACATTCATTCAACCATAAACTTGAGAATTTATATTTTATGTGATGGCATAAAAAAACTTACAGCCGTAAATACAAACTTGGTAAAAACACAGAAGCTTGAGCTTCAAACTCTTCAGTGAGTTTTCCTTCTTCTTCCCCACACTTTTCTTCTCTATTTTATCCTTCTTGTCTATCTTCTTTTATATTTACAATTTCATCCTTCATATAGAAAATTTATGCCGACTAACCGACTTAACATTCAAAGAGTGTAATTACTCTCTACCTAGAAACTTAGCTTCAGAAACTAAATTCTATTGTCTTGTATACATACGAGAGATATGAACTCTTGATCTTGTCAGAATCTCTAACCCTTTTTGACCTGCTACAGTTGGCTGATTTGATTATGGATCAACGAGTAATTAATATTTCCAACAAAACTCCCTATCGCACATCACATGATCCGTAGCTTCACCTTCATATTCAGACTCAGTAGCAAGTATTATATTCTCGTGAGATTTGATGGACGCTCTAGATTTGCATGGTATCTATGGTATTGGATCACTCTTTATAAACTCGG
>LPNX010554803.1:15572-26653 GCA_001517045.1 Pseudotsuga menziesii | reverse complement strand
GAACTCATTTAACTAAAATAATATGATGAATAAAAAAAATTTCAAACTATCTTCCAATTCATCATTATCTCTCAACCATTTTATCTCTACTTGATCCAGCCACAAACTATGTAGATGTACTACTATATATATATATATTTTGAATTTTAAACCACTGCCATAGAATCAATTTTGACAATACACCTTATCCACTTAACAAGTTTATATTCTTTTAATTAATATCAATTAATTTTTTTTTGACTAAAACATGTAAACCAATTAATCAATTTATATTATAAAATAAATATGTTAATAAACTTTATCTAGTATTCATGGCTAAATGGTTAAAACCCAACTCATAATTAGTAAGCTGGCTGATTCAATTCCTTGTACATGCAAAGGAAGTTCACATATTCATTCTTTATGCAAAGGAAGTTCACGTATTCATTCCTTATGGAATGGAAAAAGTATGAAAAATAACAACAAACCAGACTACATTCGTGTTTAGACAACCGTTCCATCTGTCTTGGCAGCGTCATCCGGCTTTGGTGAACAGGTCATGCGATTTTCTCGAGGAATTCTATCTGGTTCTTCCGTTCTAAAGCAGGATTGCAGCAAAGAACTCGGAGGAGAGGTGGGCTCGGAGTCAAAATAAAATAGTCACCTAGGGATCCGGATCACCATCAGCCAGATCATCAGATCCACCTCGATGTCACCATTAGTGGGTATCCTCCGCCATCTTACAGTTTTAGATGTGATCATCTCATTTTATTTAATCCTAAATTTACGATTTATTCATTACACCGATAGGCGTCTATCAGTGGTATTTGGGGGGGATGGAATTGCTTGAGCGGATCATCAAGATCCAGCAAATCCCGCCAAGTGGATGCTCAAGATCTTCTGAATCGTTTGATCTTTTAACAGCCGGAGAGTTAGGAGATGACCAGAGTTGTTAGCTGCCGGCTAGGAGATGACTGCAGTCTGTTAGTGTTCGTGGCTGTAGAGGAGATAACCGTGGAGTAGCAACCGTCGCGGAGATACCTGGAAGCGTGGACGTGGCTGTGAAGGAGATAACCGTGGAGTAGCAACCGTTGTGGAGATACTTGGAAGCATGGAGGAGATTCTGTTAGCGGCCGCCAAGGAGTAGTTTCTTAGCCCGCGGAGGAGATACCTGAACAGTTTTGCCGTCCTGAGCATTCGCAGTGAGATCGCTGGAGCATTGGAGCATTCGTCTGTGCATTCGCCGTCTTAGAGCACCTGTACAGTAGAGGTAAGCTTCTGCTTTCGCTGGCCTGGTTGCTTTAATGCTGTGAACAGTCAGATAATGCTAGGATTTTAGTTGCATGTGTGTTTAATGCTGTGAATATTTGACAGTTTAGAAGAATGTAGGCTATGAATACGTGTAAGTTGTTTAGAGGAATGTAGGCTATTAATTTAATGCATCTACTGATTCAAAAACTGGGTGATTCAGAAAATTATGTAAACCAAATGTCATACAAATGTAGAAAAATTAATGCTTAGATTCTGCAATCCTGGGCGAACTTCTTTACGTAAAAATCTTATGGATTGAGCGTGAAAATTAGGATAGTAAAGCAGGAGTAGCAAAGAATAAAAGCAGAACTTTACTGTGCACTAACTCTTTGTAACGAAAGCTGGAGGAAAGGCCGGGCCAGGCCAGTGTGAAATAATTACTGTACAGAAGTCAAAGAAGAGGATTTAGCAAGTAAAAAGGGCACTAGCATCGAAAAATGGAATAACTGTTTGATCACATTTTCTATAGTTGGTACCCACATAAAGGCAAAACTTTACTGTTCACATATGCGCGCACATACAGGGACTTTACTTTGATTCTTTTTTAAACATTTTCCAGTTTAAGAAGATTACCAAAGCAGAATATATATATAAAATTAATTAATGTTCTCACCAATACAAATGTAGAAAAATTAATGCTTAGATTCTGCCATCCTGGGTGAACTTCTTTACGTAAAAAGCTTATGGATTGAGCGTGAAAATTAGGATAGTAAAGCAGGAGTAGCAAAGAATAAAAGCAGAACTTTATTGTGCACTAACTCTTTGTAACAAAAGCTGGAGGAAAGGCCAGGCCAGGCCAGTGTGAAATAATTACTGTACAGAAGTCAAAGAAGAGGATTTAGCAAGTAAAAAGGGCACTGGCATCGAAAAATGGAATAACTGTTTGATCACATTTTCTATAGTTGGTACCCACATAAAGGCAAAACTTTACTGTTCACATATGCGCGCACATACAGGGACTTTACTTTGACTGTTTTTTAAACCTTTTCTGGTTTAAGAAGATTACCAAAGCAGAAAATATATATAAAATTAATTAATGTTCTCACCAATACAAATGTAGAAAAATTAATGCTTAGATTCTGCCATCCTGGGCGAACTTCTTTACGTAAAAAGCTTATGGATTGAGCGTGAAAATTAGGATAGTAAAGCAGGAGTGGCAAAGAATAAAAGCAGAACTTTATTGTGCACTAACTCTTTGTAACGAAAGCTAGAGGAAAGGCCAGGCCAGGCCAGTGTGAAATAATTACTGTACAGAAGTCAAAGAAGAGGATTTACCAAGTAAAAACGGCACTAGCATCGAAAAATGGAATAACTGTTTGATCACATTTTCTATAGTTGGTACCCACATAAAGGCAAAAATTTACTGTTCACATATGTGCACACATACAAGGACTTTACTTTGATTGTTTATTAAACCTTTTCCGGTTTAAGAAGATTACCAAAGCAGAAAATATATATAAAATTAATTAATGTTCTCACCAATACAAATGTAGAAAAATTAATGCTTAGATTCTTCCATCCTCGGCGAACTTCTTTACGTAAAAAGCTTATGGATTGAGCGTGAAAATTAGGATAGTAAAGCAGGAGTAGCAAAGAATAAAAGAAGAACTTTATTGTGCACTAACTCTTTGTAACAAAAGCTGGAGGAAAGGCCAGGCCAGGCCAGTGTGAAATAATTACTGTACAGAAGTCAAAGAAGAGGATTTAGCAAGTAAAAAGGGCACTGGCATCGAAAAATGGAATAACTGTTTGATCACATTTTCTATAGTTGGTACCCACATAAAGGCAAAACTTTACTGTTCACATATGCGCGCACATACAGGGACTTTACTTTGACTGTTTTTTAAACCTTTTCCGGTTTAAGAAGATTACCAAAGCAGAAAATATATATAAAATTAATTAATGTTCTCACCAATACAAATGTAGAAAAATTAATGCTTAGATTCTGCCATCCTGGTCGAACTTCTTTACGTAAAAAGCTTATGGATTGAGCGTGAAAATTAGGATAGTAAAGCAGGAGTGGCAAAGAATAAAAGCAGAACTTTATTGTGCACTAACTCTTTGTAACGAAAGCTAGAGGAAAGGCCAGGCCAGGCCAGTGTGAAATAATTACTGTACAGAAGTCAAAGAAGAGGATTTAGCAAGTAAAAAGGGCACTAGCATCGAAAAATGGAATAACCGTTTGATCACATTTTCTATAGTTGGTACCCACATAAAGGCAAAACTTTACTGTTCACATATGCGCACACATACAGGGACTTTACTTTGATTGTTTATTAAACCTTTTCCGGTTTAAGAAGATTACCAAAGCAGAAAATATATATAAAATTAATTAATGTTCTCACCAATACAAATGTAGAAAAATTAATGCTTAGATTCTTCCATCCTCGGCGAACTTCTTTACGTAAAAAGCTTATGGATTGAGCATGAAAATTAGGATAGTAAAGCAGGAGTAGCAAAGAATAAAGGCAGAACTTTATTGTGCACTAACTCTTTGTAACAAAAGCTGGAGGAAAGGCCAGGCTAGGCCAGTGTGAAATTATTACTGTACAGAAGTCAAAGAAGAGGATTTAGCAAGTGAAAAGGGCACTAGCATCGAAAAATGGAATAACTGTTTGATCACATTTTCTATAGTTGGTACCCACATAAAGGCAAAACTTTACTGTTCACATATGCGCGCACATAGAGGGACTTTACTTTGACTGTTTTTTAAGCCTTTTTCGGTTCTCCAGTCACAGTTTTTATTTAATAAAAACTGTATCGTGGAAGATACGTTTCCACCTAAAAACGCGATCCGCTCACAGTATACCATCCGCTGGATCTATTGGAACACCTTGGATGAGAGAGCTTAGAATGTTTCTACGATGAACATTCACTTACTGAAATTTTGAGAAAACAAATAGACAATTTATTCCATCTTCTCTTTCGGCATCCATGCTGTACTCCATAGCGAAATGACTGCCTCATCATATGAGATGGTAACCAGCTCCCGCTCATTAGTATGGAAAACTTCCTCCACGACCTGCAAAATAAATAATAAAACATTAAAACCAAAGAAGCAAAGAAAAACATCACCGAAATTGTAAACAGATAACCTATCTTAGAATAACTTACCGAAAGCTGTGAAGAGCAGCAGGTTGTCGTTGATGCTGTAAAAGATGGATAGTTTTCTCCCTAGGGTCGACCGCTAACCAGAGATAAATGATGGAAGAACTCCACAGCGAAATGAATGGCTCGGCATATGGGTTTTCTCCTCTAAGAGAAAATCCAGTCGAAAGTGGAGGTTTCGTACCTAGGGTTTACACCAGGATGAGTTGTCAGTGTCGATGAGTTGTCATTAATGTGCTAATTGTCGATGGATAATTCTTAATGAGTTTGTAAGCTTTTGCACAACTTCGTGATGAATGGCACATTAATTACTTGTCTATAGGATAATTCTAGATGACTTTGTAGGTTTTTACCCCCACTTCCTCACGAATTCCTTTGAAATGAGGCTATATCAAATTCTGTCCCTACTGTTACTTGTCAGTGTCGATCAGCCATCGCTGACGCAGACCTGCCTCCGGTTGATAGCAGGATAACGTACCAGCACTAGGTTTCGTACTAGGGTTTAAAACTTTGAAAATAATTTTCGATATCATGTCCAGCTATCTCAGATCCGTTGCAATCTTCACCTTGTTGTTACTTGTCAGTGTCGATGAGCCATCGCCGATGCATACCTGCCTCCGGTTGATAGTAGGATAACGTGGCAGCACTCCAGATCACACAAGACAAAATAATCTCACCCGCCAGATAGCATTACATTAAAGAGGCTGGTACCATTTTGTATGGGTGGTCCGTTAGTCTGGAAAACTTCCTCCACGACCTGCAAAAGAAATAATAAAACATTACTTTGTAGGTTTTTACCCCCACTTCCTCACGAATTTCTTTGAAATGAGGCTATATCAAATTCTGTCCCTACTGTTACTTGTCAGTGTCGATCAGCCATTGCCGATGCAAACCTGCCTCCGGTTGATAGCAGGATAGCGTGCCAGCACTAGGTTTCATACTAGGGTTTAAAACTTTAAAAATAATTTTCGATATCATGGCCAGCTATCTCAGATCCGTTGCAATCTTCACCTTGATGTTACTTTTCAGTGTCAAGGAGCCATCGTCGATGCATACCTGCGTCCATTTGATAGAAAGATAACGTGGCAGCACTCCAGATCACACAGGACAAAACAATCTCACCCGCCAGATAGCATTACATTAAAGAGGGTGGTCCGTTAGTCTGGAAAACTTCCTCCACGACCTGCAAAAGAAATAATAAAACATTAAAAAAACACCAAATAAATCAAAATAGTTTAATTAAATATATTATAATAAAAGCCCATTATGTTTAAGTTTTATACCTCATATAATATACATTTACCATTATACCTCATATAATATACATGAAAATATTTCATTTACCATTATACCTCATGTAATATACATGGCAATATCTTAGCTTCATGTGTATTTATGTCGAGTATCATGATTTTCTTGTAACATTTATCAATCACTTAGTTGAATGGATGATTTTCTGGTAATTAATTGCATTAAGTCAAATTGATTCACCTTTAAAAAAACATATTGATAATATTTACAAGTAGAAGAATGACATCCAAATGAAAGATTCTCTTCTCATTCGATCGAGATTAGTTCACAATTCATAAAAATTGGTCATCTTTGTTTCCTGGGATTTCCAATACTACTTCATAATCATTTCAGATCACATCTCATCAATGTATTGGACTATATTGTAAAACTGATATATGCATTAATGTGCTACTTGTCGATGGATAATTCTTAATGAGTTTGTAAGCTTTTAAAAAAGATAGACATGGTGGTCACATTAAATTTTAAAAAAGTTTTGGATTTACTTTTAGACATTATTTCTTATATTATGATTGTATATAATTTTAAAAATATGATTATATATAAGTTTTAACATGGACTATTCGTCAATGTGTTTTCTTTGAAATCTTCATGAACCTAATCAATAGACTAATTGCAAAAATGCTATTAGGGGTTGAACAATGTACTAAGTATATTGATTTTACATCTCTCTAATGCACTTTCCATATGGATCATGTTATTTATAAGACAAATCCCATTGCATTCATCCTTGCTAAAAGATCAAAGATTCATTATTATCTCTTCCATGCCACTATTTATACCCTTTCACCATAGCTATGAGCAAATTTAAAAAAGAATAGATGGTTGACATGGGTTAATATCTAAAATAAACTCATACACAAATATGTATGTAATTATGTCATTTAGTATAGTCATAAAACTTTAAAAACGTAAGCTAATATGTCAAACATACTTAAATTAATTTTATAATAAATTTAAAGCATATTATATAATACAAATTAATATTATAATAACCTCCATACTTGTACTTAATCTCCATGTCTTATTATTACTATTTACTAATATTTATTTCATTTAAATAATATGTAATGTAATGTAATGTAAACATACTTAAATTAATTTTATAATAAATTTAAAGCATATTATATAACACAAATTAATATTATAATAACCTCCATACTTGTACTTAATCTCCATGTCTTATTATTACTATTTACTAATATTTATATCATTTAAATAATATGTAATGTAATGTAATGTAATATAATATAATATAGTTATATTATATTAGTTATTTAAAGTCTCAAAATAGATAACAAACAATGGTTTTGGGCTACAAATTTATAATTTATGAATACATGTAGAGAACAAGTAGCACTACTCATATGAAATGCTTTTTATAGTTACCCACTTTTATATCCTTCTATGTTTATCTGAATTGCACGAATTTTAAAATCAAAGATTTATTTTATGGTGGTAGGATAATCTTTATAAGCTTTTTTATGTGCTGTTGGATTCATTCCATATCATTTACAGTACTCACCTTCTAACCAGCAACTTACGTTTTTGTTATATGTCATTCATACATACCGTGCAATTCGACATCACCGTTACAACCATTTTCATAGGAAAACTAGAACGAGCAGATGAAGCAGCAATATGTACTAAATTATTTATATTTATATGCTTTTTTATGTGCTGTTGGATTCATTCCATATCATTTACAGTACTCACCTTCTAACCAGCAACTTAGGTTTTTGTTATATGTCATTCATAGATACCGTGCAATTTGACATCACAGTTACAACCATTTTCATAGGAAAACTAAAACCAGCAGATGAAGCGGCAATATGTACTAAATTAAATATTGTAGGACTGTATGTGACAGCATGAACTGAATTATTCATGGGTATAGTGTAGGACCATGACTTTCACAATATGAACTGAATTATTTATATCTATTTAAATAGATATAACCCATCGTGATATGGTTTTTATAATGGAGTTATTTATAAAGTTTTTGAAAGTTCGAGGTACAAAATATTCTCACCTGCCAGATAGCATTACATTAAAGAGGTCATCTTTGTTTCGTGGGATTTCCAATACTACTTCATAATCATCATAATTATCATTTCAGATCACATCTCATCAATGTATTGGACTATATTGTAAAACTGATATATGCATTAATGTGCTACTTGTCGATGGATAATTCTTAATGAGTTTGTAAGCTTTTAAAAAAGATAGACATGGTGGTCACATTAAATTTTAAAAAAGTTTTGGATTTACTTTTAGACATTATTTCTTATATTATGATTGTATATAATTTTAAAAATATGATTATATATAAGTTTTAACATTATTGTTTTTTTTTTAAATTATAATGATATATAAGTTTTAACAAAGTCTAAGTTGAAAATATGATTATAAATAATATATTTTAATATTTTTTATTTTTATAAAAATTTCAAAGTATCTATTTTAATTTTATATTAGTTTTGAGTTTCATAGCATTTGATACAATACTACCCAATTAGTAGTAAGAATAGAGATGGTGTCCACATTAAATTTTAAAAACTAAGAAATAAAGTAACAATATAACTGTAAAACTTTAGGTTTTTTTTTAACATTTAGCAACTATCATGAGAGTTTTCAAAATAGATAACAATAAAACCTATAGAAATAATTTGAGTGACAAAACAATGGTTTTGGGCTACAAAAATTGGTTTACATGTAGAGAACAATTAGCACTACTGATATGAAATGTTTTTTTTACAGTTACCCACTTTTATATGCTTCTATGTTTATCTGAATTGCAAGAATTGTATAATCAAAGATTTATTTTATGGTGGTAGGATAATCTTTATAAGCTTTTTTATGTGCTGTTGGATTCATTCCATATAATTTACAGTACTCACCTCCTAACCAGCAACTTACGTTTTTGTTATATGTCATTCATACATACCGTGCAATTCGACATTACCGTTACAACCATTTTCATAGGAAAACTAAAACCAGCAGATGAAGCGGTGGTTCACAATATGAAATAAATTTTTCGTGGCTATAGTGTAGGACCATGACTTTCACAATACAAACTGAATTATTTATATCTATTTAAATAAATATCACCCATCGTGCTATGGTTTTTATAATGGACTTATTTATAAGTCCATTATGAAAGTTCGAGGTACACGATAGAGTAGTGATTTGTATAGAATTTAATCACATCAACCAAAGTAAATCATTAACATTATCAAAATTATTTTATCATAATATATGTTTGAAAAGCTTATAAATCTAAAGATTTCCGTGCAAAAGCTTACAAATTTGGGTGCCACAGGATTGTACGAACTTGTAGTGTTCATCTCAGTTCATCCAATGTATATGCAAATGCACATGTTGTGGTGGACTATTTGTCAATGTGTTTTCTTTGAAATCTTCATGAACCTAATCAATAGACTAATTGCAAAAATGCTATTAGGGGTTGAACAATGTACTAAGTATATTGATTTTACATCTCTCTAATGCACTTTCCATATGGATCATGTTATTGATAAGACAAATCCCATTGCATTCATCCTTGCTAAAAGATCAAAGATTCATTATTATCTCTTCCATGCCACTATTTATACCCTTTCACCATAGCTATGAGGAAATTTAAAAAAGAATAGATGGTTGACTTTGGTTAATATCTAAAATAAACTCATACACAAATATGTATGTCATTATGTATTTAGTATAGTCATAAAACTTTAAAAACATAAGCTAATATGTCAAACATACTTAAATTAATTTTATAATAAATTTAAAGCATATTATATAATACAAATTAATATTATAATAACCTCCATACTTGTACTTAATCTCCATGTCTTATTATTACTATTTACTAATAGTTATTTCATTTAAATAATATGTAATGTAATGTAATGTAAACATACTTAAATTAATTTTATAATAATTTTAAAGCATATTATATAATAAAAATTAATATTATAATAACCTCCATACTTGTACTTAATCTCCATGTCTTATTATTACTATTTACTAATATTTATATCATTTAAATAATATGTAATGTAATGTAATGTAATATAATATAATATAGTTATATTATATTAGTTATTTAAAGTCTCAAAATAGATAACAAACAATGGTTTTGGGCTACAAATTTATAATTTATGAATACATGTAGAGAACAAGTAGCACTACTCATATGAAATGCTTTTTATAGTTACCCACTTTTATATCCTTCTATGTTTATCTGAATTGCACGAATTTTAAAATCAAAGATTTATTTTATGGTGGTAGGATAATCTTTATAAGCTTTTTTATGTGCTGTTGGATTCATTCCATATCATTTACAGTACTCACCTTCTAACCAGCAACTTACGTTGATGTTATATGTCATTCATACATACCGTGCAATTCGACATCACCGTTACAACCATTTTCATAGGAAAACTAAAACCAGTAGATGAAGCGGCAATATGTACTAAATTATTTATATTTATATTGTAGGACTGTCTGTGACAGCATGAACTGAATTATTCATGGGTATAGTGTAGGACCATGACTTTCACAATATGAACTGAATTATTTATGTCTATTTAAATAGATATCACCCATCGTGATATGGTTTTTATAATGGAGTTATTTATAAAGTTTTTGAAAGTTCGAGGTACACGATAGAGTAGTTATTTGTATAGAATTTTATCACATAAACCAAATTTAATCATTAACATTATCAAAATTATTTTATCATAATATATGTATAAAAATGTTATAAATCTAAATATTTATCCAGGTTTCTAAACATGAATTTAGAGGTTCACTGAGCTCTCTCACCTCTCTCAATCACCTTTAAGTGACTTTAGAGACTTTTGTTTATATCTTGAAGAGGCTTGGGTTCCATGTATTCTTGCATAAATTGGGTGCCACAGGTTTGTATGAACTGGTAGTGTTCATCTCAGTTCATCCCAAGTATATGCAAATGCAAACGTTGTGGTGGACTATTTGTTCGATTCATTGACAGTACTCACAATAATTGATATAGAAATATACCTCCGCCCAGCCACCTCC
Source organism: Pseudotsuga menziesii (assembly GCA_001517045.1). Lineage (NCBI taxonomy): Eukaryota > Viridiplantae > Streptophyta > Pinopsida > Pinales > Pinaceae > Pseudotsuga > Pseudotsuga menziesii. The sequence continues at coordinate 15,880 of LPNX010554803.1, read as the reverse complement.
TCACTTAGATGGAGTTAGGTCACGGAATTTTTTTTTTTTATCACAAATCTTCTTGTCACATGAAAAATGACAACACAAATTGGGGTTTGGTGAATGAGCATGGAGAAAATTTTTATTTTAGTTGTAATGAATTGAACATTTGAAATTATATGGCTTAAGTAATTTAGTCATTTCATCTTTATTGTCTTGCTCAGTCACTATATAAGTGGTGTGTCTATATTAAACTTTGAATTATTAATATACTAAAGAGTTAAACTATGAAGCACCACCTTAACTAATAAACTTTGTTCTTCATGCTCATCAGATTT
>LPNX010554803.1:0-14950 GCA_001517045.1 Pseudotsuga menziesii | reverse complement strand
ATGAGATTTATTTGTTGTTTTTATATAACAAATTTAGTCCAGAGTCCCATGGTATTCATAAATTATAAATTTATGAATACCATTTGAGAGAGATATGTCATGATGTCAAAAGTCAAGAGACATGTGCCCAGCCAATTGGTGAGGCCCCTCTTGCACGTCCAATTTTTGGATGTTAGACTCATAAATGACATGTCAATGACCTCAATATGTATAATCATGATAAAACTGAAAAAATTATACATTAGGTTCATCCCATGGTATTCATAAATTATAAACTTATGAATACCATTTCAGAGCTAGAGGTGTCTTCATTTAAGAAGTCAAGAGACATGTGCTCAGCCAATTGGTGAGGCCACTCGTGCACATCCAATTTTTGGATGTTATTCTAGAAAATGACATGTCAATGACCTCAATATCTATAATCATGAGAAACCTGAAAATGATTTATTAGGTTTTGTTAAACATATATGTGGCCCCACCAAAAAGCGAATTTATTCCCCTTTACCATTCCATTGTTGGATGAAAGACATAGGATTTGTAACAGATTCCAGAGTCCCATGGTATTCATAAATTATAACTTTATGAATATCATTTAAGAGAGATGTGTCATGATGTCAGAACTCAAGAGACATGTGCTCAGCCAATTGGTGAGGCCCCTCTTGCACGTCCAAATTTTGTATGTTAGAATGATAAATGACATGTCAATGACCTCAATATGTATAATCATGATAAAACTGAAAAAAATGATACATTAGGTTCATCCCATGGTATTCATAAATTATAAACTTATGAATACCATTTCAGAGCTAGAGGTGTCTTTATGTCAGAAGTCAAGAGACATGTGCTCAGCCAATTGGTGAGGCCACTAATGACATGTCAATGACCTCAATATCTATAATCATGAGAAAACTGAAAATGATATATTAGGTTTTGATGAACATATATGTGGCCCCACCAAAAAACGAATTTATTCCCATTTACCATTCCATTGTTGGATGATAGACATAGGATACGTAACATTGACATGTCGTTTATCGCTCTAACATCCACTTTTGGATGTTGAACGCATAAATCACATGTCAATGACCTCAAAATTGGAATTGGAAGATAAATTTTGTTTGACATAGACATTGCTTTATGTCAACAAGTGAAGTTATGTTCTATGTATAAAATGACAAAATTAATATTTTTTCATTTTTATTGGTTTTGTTCATAACCATATGATTTTTCATTGTTTTGTTATATAGCCACAAATGGATCCTGCCATCTGGAGTTTGTTGAGAATGGAGATATTGGAAATGATTTTGTTGTGGGTTCCTTTTTCAACATTAATCCGGTTCGCATCAACTTCTAAACATTTCCAGGCAATTTTGTGGCAACGAGCATTTAGAACTTCTTGGTTGAACAATCACATAGCTGAAGTTGGTTTTTTTGTTGAAGTGTGGCAGCCATACGAGATTGAAATACTATATAAGTTTATAAATTCTGTGGGCCACACATCTTTTCTGCATATTACCAATCCAGAAAACAATTGGACAATTGAATGCACAGCTGGTTCAAACATTTTGCTATCAAAGTTTTGTCCATTTCCAGGTCACAAGTGCTACTCTATTATTAACCCATTCGAAAGATGGTTTTTATATATAGGCGTGATTGAAATTGGAGTGCTTGGATTCTTCACACTCATAAGCAACATTGGTGATTAGAAACAGGGATGGATAGTTGTTCGTCATGAAGACAACATACATGGTTCAAAAATTTTTGTTTCCAACAATGTGAATAGAGATTGCAGAGAAATTGATGCAACTAGCTTCATTCCAACCCCTCCTAAAGATGCAGTTCTTTTTAACGGAAAAATATATTGGATACATATGAGATTCATTTCAGAGGAAGATGCTCTATATTCCTATAGTCCGTGGTCACTCGAAATTGGATTGAACAAATGGGCTAGTCATGCAATCCATACAGGACGCATCAAACGGTCCATGTGTTTGACTGTACATCAAAACCAACTGTTATGTCTTGTGAACGATGGTAGGACAAGTATATGGTCCATAACTGAAATGATAGATCTGAGGATTAGTGCATCTGCAGTTGAAGAGGTGCACGGGTTTTGGATATTTGGAAGAGATTTGAGATGGACCCTTTTAGACGTTATGACATTCCATATAAACACACATTGTCCAAGGTACCTTCCATTTCGGGCTGTGGGGAGTTTTATTCTCATGTGTAGGTATGGCCAAACCCCGTACATATATTATGACCTCGACACTTGCAGGGTTACTCATGTAGGACTCGATGAAGGATCCTTGCTCCGAAGTCATGGACTGCCTTTGCGAGTAGACATCCAATGTACCAACATTGTAATGTCTAGAAATTTTTTCCCTCTAACTCCAAGCATGAAAGAATTCGAGGATTTACTCCCTTCTCCTACAAATTATGATGAGTCGTTGGACCGTTATGGCATGTAAACAATATGCAAAAAAAACTTTTCTTTGCATATTTTGTGAATTTTGATCATCTTTTTATATTATCTACATCCATGTAATCATTACATATATACCTAAAAAATTATATTGCACCAAATCATATCCATTGTGGATGCTAAATTTTATTGTACTGTATGTTTTTTTTGCGATCATATTAACATTTTGTCATTTTTTTTTGTACTTTAGTTTGCACAAGTAACATACCAAAAAATGTTTCCCTTGGTCTAGCACTTTTAAATTATACTTATGCTTGCAAATAAAAAAATGTGATTTATGCATATTTGGAATTGGAGGCATATTTACATCAATCCATTTGCTAACCGATTCTCTTATTTTGTGTTATAGAAATGGACATGTTCACTGCGATTTGGAAATCTCTACCAATAGACATACTTGAAATGATCTTTCTTTGGTTGCCTTTATCTATGATTATCCGTTTGAAAATGGTTTGCAAAGGTTGGAATCGTATTGTGTCTGAAAACAATTTCATCTCACAATGGAAACACAATCAAACAAAAGAATATGGAGTTTTGGTTGGTTTTGGCTCTTCTGGTAGACATCGGTTCATTGGCCATTACATTAGCCAAAAATGAAAATGTTCATCTCTTTCTATGCAAGTCCTAAACAACGACTACAAAATTGAATCCACATGTGGTTCAATTGTTGCAGTTTCATCCCCCAGTACCTTATATCGAAAAAGAAACTACTACATCACCAATCCGTTCACAAAGACTTGTACATTTGTAGGGTCTCTTGGACTTGGTCATTGGGGTTTCTTTACATTGCTGAAAAATTTTGAGCAAAAAAAATACCATTGGGTAGCATTGAAACATATATATGCAGAGTTTCAAACAAAATCTTTTATTTCCAGCAGTATTCATATGGAGTGGAGACAAACATGTCCTATTGATGGCGATGTTTTGCGGCCCAAAAATCCCATATTGTATAATGAAACAATGTTATGGGTGGATAGTCATATGGTTTCTAGAGATAATCATATATGTATATACAAGCTATGTTGGATAGATCTTCAAGATAACAAATGGGGGTTCCAGTTTATTCCACACTCAAATTCAACATTATCGATTAGCCTAGCATGTTATCGCAATGAGATTCTTTGTTTTATAAATGATGGGAGAACTACAGTGTGGTCTATAGAACCAACAAAAAATCAATATGGTTCAACAAATTCTTCGATAAGGATTGGATGTTTAGAAGGTGGATTGCGATGGAGCATCATGTCTAATTTGACCTCGGGCATTAATGGCAAATGCAGGGGATATTTTCCTGTTGCAGCACTTGATAATTACTTGCTCATGTGCAGATACGACCATCTTACTTTTGGTTTCTATGAATTCAATGACGCACATTCTAATTTTATAGGCGAGGATAGAATGTTGGTTTCTGCATTATCCAAACTTGAAAATCAAACACACTTAACTGTTGTTGAGCTTGGAGACAACATATCCATCATTCTAAGTAGCCCAAACATGGATTCTATTGATGATGTGTTTTCGATGGGATAATATAAACATATATGGCATGTAACTTACATGTATGTTATGCAAGTTGACATATTTGGGCACGACTCTTAATCATACCTATTCAAAATATTTCTTCCCAACCTACTTTACCAGATTTTTTGCAGTCAGTGATACATATGGAATTTTACTTACCTGTACTTATGCAAATCGACATCTTCAATACTTCATTACCATGCTTATTGGATTTGTCTCTTCTGATTTTTGCCAATTTAAATTCTCTATGAAATAGAAATTATTCATACATGCCAATTTTTATTTTCTTGGATAGAACACTTCATTACAATATTATTTTATATATTGGCAATCTTCGGAAAAACAAATATTATAAGTTATTATTTGAATAAAATTTTAAAATCTTAGAAATATTAAAAAATAATCTTTGAATAAAGTTGAAAACTGTTATGTTTGTGTTTCTTTTTGCTATACCTGTAACATTACTTTGTACAGTAAAATGGTTTCACATAAACTAATTTTTTTATGCTCGTGTAGATATGTCGTCAGACAAATACAATAATTCGAGTAGTGAGAAGAACTTGATGGAAACATCGCGTCACGCAAAAAACGAATCCTCGCGAAAACACTATAATAAAAAAAAGGAAGGCATTAATAGGAAACGTCGTTTCGTATACCAAGAGAATAGTGAGCAAATTGGCAAACAGATAAGAGAACGACATGGTCCTTCCTTTGCAAATGTCATTGATTCTCAGGGGGAGCCCACTAAATTCCAACGCATATCTGATATAATGAGGAGATCAAATCGCCGAAGTCAAATTATATCATCACATCCAACATCTAGCAACAACTGTAATGAAACGTTGAATGAAGTTATTGAACCTTTCATAGGTCATAATTCAGGAGAAATGTTTTCTAATCATGGCATCAAGGTATAAGGATTACATTGGATCGTCTATATTTGAAAAATTATTTATCTGTACAATATAGATATACTTACACACATGTTCAATGTTTAGATAACTACTTGCAACAATTTTCTGAATCAATCATTTGATGAGCGCGAGGAAGCTATGTATAAAAATCAACCAGAAACAGTACAAAATAATAACACCAATACAGCTGAAAGAAGCAGTGGTATAAGAACAATTTCTCTTGGAACAACAAAGGACACAATTTCCAAGTCTGCTATTAATGACTCACACAGCCACGCAAACAATGCATTGCTAATGAATGAAGATCAAGGGTTTCGAAATCAAATCGAAACCGGTTTGCAAATGTCCAGTCGGGCAAGAACTATTTCTATTGGAACAACCAAGGTATTGTTTCACCTATCCATGACAACAACCATGCATTTGACCTTCATCAAAATAATGTAGTATTAGATACAATGCTATTTCATCTTCCTGTTCAATAATTCAATGAAAAATTGTTTTGAGATTCCAGGATAGTAGCATCCATGGACAAAATTGTCGAAACGACATGACATCGATCAATGTCATTCTGTCTTCTGGTGACGATGACTCTCTACAAAATGTCGGTCAAAATTATGTTGTGTGCAGCCAACCGAAGAACATGAACCTCAATCGGGAGAACAAATCTGCAGCAATGAATGATCAACCAATGATTCAAAACCAGATCATGCTCAGTAGACCAAGTGGAGATGCAGAAAGGACTATTTTTCTTGGAACATCGAAGGTCTTACTCAGCCTGTTCGAACACAACTTCCATATTTAGATCTTACCAGAAGATTTGACATAATATTTAACAATGCCATTTTCACTTTTTAGGATAATAGCGTCAAGGCTCGTCAAGGAGACAACATTCAAACCGCAACTCATCTGAACAATATGATGGAAACCAACCTTGGGTCAGGAAATTTTCCTGATGAAATCAATTTGGGTCAGGTTTCAGGCGATGGTACTCGATGAAGGCAAGTCAGGAATCTACATCGTCGAAGCAACAGAAGAGAGAGATCTCGACATGTCTCGCCTCACTTTCCATTGAATGGTAACATCCATGCTCAAGATCCAGGTGTAAATATACATACATCAAGAAACATGGTTGAACTTTTCCAGCATATGTCCTCTTTCAATCGAGCATTTCGTGTCGAAATTGATAAATTGTCAGTTGTGCAAATGTGTAATGTTTGTCGTGAATCATACCCTGGAATGAATGTTTTCAGACGAGATGAAGGACCCGTTTGTGTGAGATGTAGGCAAGAGCGTGGTACCCATCATTTTTATCGAGATAACAACATGAATCCTGGCAAACAACCTCCTGTTTTATCAATTTTGACACAGGTTGAAGAAATGATAATAGCACGAGTGAATCCAATACTACAGGCCACACATGCACGTGGAGGTCAATATAAATACAGTGGCCATACAATTAGCTTCCCACAGGATATTGTTTCAATTGCTAAGACTCTTCCTCGTCGAATTGAAGACCTAGACATATTAATTGTCAAAAGAGAAGGGCCTCCATCCAAGCACTATGATTGCATTGTTAGTAGGTCGCGAGTAATGGATGCATTGCATTACAAAATACGAGTGGACAAATATTACCGAGATGTTGAAGTTGATCCAGAATCAGTCATATGTCTCCCAGACCAGCCAACAGATGTCTCCTCTAAATTCCGTTATATCAACTCTGACATAGCTGACTCAGAAGAGATTGATGCAGAGGTTGATAGATTTGGAACTCATCGACTCGAAACTCATCCTTCATCCTTAACACCGAGAATGCCAAATGCATAAAGAGAGATAGAGGAGATACGCAACTTTGTTAACAAAGAATCTTCTTTGTCAGATTTAGGTATGGAATGGCCAGAGATTGGTTTGTCTCCAATAAATGAATACAACATAGAAGGTTTGTTTGACATGGCATTTCCAACATTGTTTCCCACGGGAACTGTTGATTGGTTGCAACCACGTTTGAAGGATGTCCGCTTAAATGAGTATGGGTTGCACCTACTTAAATATTGTGATCAAAGGTTTGGAAAACATCCAAGGTTTCAGTATTTTGTATTGAACATGATAATGAGACATCAAATCCAAGGAACAGCTGCTGTATTCATGAAAAAAAACATTGAAGATGGCATACCTACCACAATTGAAGATCTATGTAAGGAGCTGATTGAATTCCCTGACACCAAACTAGCTGAACAATTGATGCGTTTTGGTTCAATTCTTCGAGGAACGAAGGCATACTGGAACACATGTCGCAGTGAGCTTACTGACATGATATCACAAATCGGTTTCCCAACTCTATTTTTCACTCTGAGTGCAGCTGATACCAAGTGGCCAGACCTACATAAATCTATGCCCAATTCTGTACCTATATCTCCACAGAATCGGAATAGATGGAGAACCGATAATGTTATAAACTATCCACATATTTTTGCAAAGTATATGCATGAACGTTTGATTATATTCCGTGACGAAATCATTGTAAACTACTTTCATGGTAAAGACTACTGGTACAGGTATGTCGTTTCCTTATTCTATTTTTCAATCTAGCATGTTAGATTATTACTTGAAATTTTGTTGCAAGCTAATATTATTGAAACATGATGAGTCTCATAGGTATGAATGGAAACATAGGGTATCAGCACATATCCATGGATTTCTGTGGCTAGAAGGTGCTCCGGACATGGAGCAACTGGATTGGACAGACACGATAAGGGTTGATAAAGCAAGACGATACTTTGAAAACTATGTAACAGCATGGAATCCTCGCGATGCTCACCACAGGAATATATCTATTCATCGACCTCTAGAGGAAGATCCTTGCTTATTGGATAGCAGTGAAATATTCAATACAAATCCCCTTGACGACTATGAGCAACTAGCGAATCTAGTGCAACGACACACAAGATGCAGTGTTCATTCATGTTTACGTAAAAACGGTTCCTCCTACATGTGCCGATACAATGCACCATGGGAACTTCAAGACCAGTCGAAAATATTTGTGAATGAGAAAGGACACAAAAAATATGAACCTGCTCGCAATGATGACAGGTTAAATGTCCATAACATTCCTCTTCTTTCAATATGGCGTGCCAATGTTGATTGCTAGCCGGTTCTTTCACGTCATGCAGTTTTGAAATACATTGCAAAGTATGCTTCAAAATCAGAGAGAAGATCAGAAAGCTATCAAGACATGTTGACAAGAATCTCCAATGCCGTTGACTCTGACATTCCCTCTATAACTGCATATAAAATGTTTCTTGCTGAAACAATTGTGGAAAGAGATATAGGAGCACAGGAAACCTATCATATGTTGTTAAAGATTCCTCTTGTTATTTCAAGCCATAGCTTTGCTTCAGTTAATGTTGGCAGAAAAATATTCAAAAGACTTTCTTCCAACTCGGATAACAACAAATTCTCAACAGGGTCTGGGTTTCTAGAACAATACCAAAAGACCTCCATTTCTGGAGCACTTATCTTTGATTGAAACTGCACGATCATGGTCTTTTAGTGGTCGACGTCAGAGAGAACCATGGAAGCCAAGAGATACGCCTGTGATAGTTCGTGTATGGCCACGGTTCTGTGAAGTTCCTAATAGAAATTCAGATTCCTTTGAGTCATTTTGCCTCAGTGAATTGCTTCTCTATAAACCGTTTAGAAACATTCAGATTGATATTGGAGTCAGCACAGAAATTATTATTTATAATTGGAGGATCCTTAGATATCGAGCTTGGCATGTCAATAGGATACCTTTAGAACCAGATACCAATGAAGAAGATGACGATACACATGAGGATGAAGTGATTCATGAGAATGACATGGATGAGTGGGAGATGTTTTCACGTCTTATTCCTCCCAACACTGTTCAGGTTTCAGACATTAATACTCTTGGTCGCAGAGACTTTGACTTGATCCATGCATGGAATAGTACAACAAGTTGGAATAGAGACTTGGAGGACCCAACAGATTTCATAAAAAATGTACGCTCAAGAGGATCCATACCTGATGTCTCACATTCTACGTCGGCTTCTCCATCCTCTTTTTCTGATAAGCAACGTCTTTGTTTTGAAACTATTATTCAACATTTCCATGAAGGACCTAATGCAGACCCGTTGAAGATGATAATTCAAGGAACTGCAGGGATGGGAAAGTCTTACCTTATACATTGTCTTGGACATGAATTTTCAATGCATTCCATAAATGGAAAAAGCCCTTTGTTATTGTTGGCACCTACAGGAGTAGGTGCGTTCAACATACGGGCCAAAACAATTCACTCAGCCCTTAGAATCCCTATTAAAGACTTCAAATCTTTACAGGGACAGTCACTTTCTGTATTTCAAGAGTAAATGCGATATGTCACACACATTTTAATTGATGAAATGAGTTTCCTTGAGCCAAGGTTGTTTATACAAATTGATTCACGTCTTCGGGAAGCATTTCCTGAAAAAAGGTCAGTTCCTTTTGGTGGGAGATCAATGATTCTTGTTGGAGATCTTGGGCAGCTGCCTCCTATCAAAGATAAACCTTTGTATGTAGGAAACACGGATGGCAGGGTGTTATGGAAATATTTCATAAAATTTGTTACATTGGACACGATATTTCGTCAACAAGGCATAGATCCAAATCAAGTCAAATTTAAGAGGTTGCTAGCCAACATCAGAAATGCAAACCCAACAGAGGATGATTGGAATCTTTTAATGTCACGAACAGATTCAAATATGGACGGTACTGAAAGTAATACTTTCAGTTCAGCAATCCATTTGTTTCCTACGAACAGCTTGGTAAATGTACATAATCGATACATGCTAAAGTCACTTGGAATTCCCATAGCACGATGCGTTGCTGAACCTACAAAGAATAAAGATTTTTCTGATGCCGATGATGACCAGCTTCAACAAGAAGTGCTTTTATGTCCTGGTGAGTGAGTGATGTTGACGTGTAACTTGTGGGTGGAAGCAGGGTTGGTAAATGGAGCGCTTGGGACAGTTGAAAACATCTTTTTCTCTGATGGATCCAAGCCACCACAATTGCCAATGTATGCTACGGTCTCATTTGATGATTACATTGGTTTACCATGGGACATCAGATATCCCAAAATTGTTCCAATAACACCTATTGCTAGAGGAAATCGCAAGCAAATCCCATTGCATATGGCTTGGGCTCTTACCATACACAAATTGCAAGGTTTGACTTTACAAAGGGCAACCATTGATATCAGTATCGCAGAGAGGCAAGGTTTAACTTTCACGGCAATTTCAAGGGTAAAATATATTGACGGTCTATGAATATCTCCGCCATTTACATTTGAAAGGTATTCAAAAATGGCAAAAAGTGCATATGCTACAGTCCGGAAAAAAGAAGAACAACGGTTGGAATCCATTTCAGCTTAAAGATCACAACTATCAGGTTATTAGGAAACTTGATTGTTTATTGTATAGATATTTATATTGATTTGGTGGGCATAAATATAGATTGCAAGAGAACAAACCATTTTACAGACTAACATAGTTTAATCTCTATTTATTCATTGTCTTTTCATATAGTTGTTGAGAATAAGATTTGTTCCTATATGTTAACATACACTTTTTTTAATATGTTCAATCACAGTTCAATTGACAAGCATTTGTTAAGCTCTATTGCGACATATAAACATAGTGGCAACCATTATATCTTTACTCTTTATATGTGTTGAAAGAGTAAAGATATAGTTAGTTATCTATTTTTTTTTCATAAGATCCTCACAACTAAATGTAATTTGTTTAATTTGGTTTTATCGACTAAATGTGAATGTACTCATAAAATGTGCCAGAAAAACAGTATTGAATGATAGATTACATAATGGCATGCCAATGATTTTGACATATATAACCATCGCCATGCATGTTATCATTTTATGCAACTTACGTTTTTGTTGTATTGTATGATTTAATTGTTTTTGATATCTTAGAGTTTTAGTGCTTATGCCACATTTCCTCCAATGTTGTTTATTGTATCATTTGTTTAACATATTTTTTGAATTCATAAAACCATATATGTTTTTATTTTCTAGATCTTTGCCTCAAATCCACATAACAAATGGATGTAAAAAAAATCCCTCATCGTCCCACAGTATGCATCAGACACCTGATAGATGAACCAAGTTTGAGGTGTTGATTTCAAATACATGTTCTACATCCTGGAAGAGGAAACATTTCCAAACCAGAAATTCAAAAGGAAATAGGGAAAAAATTTGGTATTACTGGTACACAACAAATATTTATTTATGGTTTTCGTACCTATGGACAAAGATCTTCAGGTTTTGGGTTGGTATATGACAAGCTTGAGGATGCATAAAATTTGAGCCTAACCACAGATTGGTGAAAAACGGAATTCATGATCTTGGCAAGAAAACCCAAAAAAATACTGAAAAAGAAACAAAGAAAATTCGTGGTGTCATGCCAAGAAAAAAAAAAGTTGTTGAGCCACTGTCATCACCATCTACATAAAAAAAATAGGGAGAGTCCCTTTTCTTTCAGTTCGCATCATTGTATTTATTCAGTCTATCGTTGCATACAATTATCTAAATGTGTTGAAGATATTTTATAAGTTTGAATAATATGTTGAATTTTGATCTGTTCCTAAATAATCTGTTGTCAACCTATATCTTATTTATAAGTAGTTTCAATAGCTTTCTGTGCTGGTTCTAATAAATTATTTTTATGATTTGTTATGTTTCTACTGCAATATGGTAATGTTGGTTGCTGGATTTTTTTACATGATGCCATTAATTAAACTGTTTTGTGGTAGTTTGGTTTATTTTTGTTTTGAATTTGTTTTCGCATTCTGAAATCGATGACGGGCTGTCTTCGATTCTCATGTTTATTGGTGCTTGTGGTGTCTTATGCCATTCGCTCATGGTTTAGTTCTACTTTGTTCATGTTGAGAAAATCAATTATATTTATCATTTACTATGTTTCTGTTGGTAAGAACTATGTATATTTAATTTTACTTATGAGTAGCTTAAATAGCTTTGTGTGTTCGTTAAAATAAATTATTTTTCTGATTCATTATGATTCGTTATTTTTGAAATTCTATATTGATGTGCAAGAATGTTGAAATTCCATTCATATACTATGATTTGGAAAGTTTCAGTCTTACTCGTTTAGGAGTTGATGAAAGATCATCGCTTCCAAATCACCGCCTACCGTTGCTAGCGAACAATCAATGCAGTAACACTATCATGTATAAGAATTGATTCCATTAATTAAATTGTTCTGTAGTAGTTGGGTTCACTTTTATTTTGAATTTATGTTTGCATTCTTTAATCAATGTAAGAAATATCTTGGATTTTGATGTTCATTGTTGCCTATGGTGTCTTCTGACATTGCTTCATGGTTATGTTATACTATGTCTGTGTTATGCAAAAAAACTACTTTTATAATTTATTATGTTTCAGTTGGGAATAACTATGTATTTTTAATGTTACTTATAAGTAGTTTAAATAGTTTTGTGTGTTCGCTCAAAGAAATTTCTTTTATGATTTTTTATGTTTCTGTTGCAATATGGTAATGTTGTTTGCTGGATTTTTGTTACATGATGCCATTAATAAAAATGTTTTGTATTAGTTGTGTTAATTTTTATTTTGAATTTATTTTTGCATTCTGAAATCGAGGAAGGGTTATCTTGGATTTTGATGTTCATTGGTGCTTATGTTGTCTTGTGACATTGGTTCATGGTTATGTTCTACTATGAATGTGTTATGCAAAGAAATTATTTTTATAATTTATTATGTTTTTATTGGTGATAAATATGTATTTTTTATGTTTTTGTTTAGTTAATTGCAAATGGATCCGAGCATTTGGAGTTTACTCCCACTGGAGTTTCTAGAGATGATTCTCCTGTGGGTGCCATTTTCAACATTGGTTCGTTTGCGATCAATCTCTAAACATTGTGAAGAGCTATTGTCTAGGCCATATTTTGTTAACGCTTGGAAAAATAACAATATAATAGAAACTGGCTTTTTAATTGAACTATTGGGACAACATCAAAACCATTTTCCATATAAGTTTGTCAATCGTACAGGACATACATCCTTGTTTCATGTCCCGCATCTGGAAAATAGATATACGATTGAATGTACAGTTGGTTCAATCATTTTGCTCTCAAAATATTGTCCTGTATGAGGGCATAAGGATTATTACATCGCAAATCCATTCATAAAGCGTTTCTCAAATATAGGAAATATTGATATAGGAGACTATGGTTTCTTTTCTCTAATAGGCAACACTGGTTAACAAAAACATGGATGGATACTTGTACGTCATAAGCGTACTGTACATGATCCTAAATTTTTTATCTGCAGCAATGTCCAAAGAGTTTGGAGAGAAACAATTGGTTCTGATGGTGAACCCACTGCTCCTAAAGATGCTGTTTTTTATAAGGGAAAAATTTATTGGTTGCATGTGAAAATAATTTCCGAAGAAGGTGACTCATATGTGTACAGAATGTACTTGCTGAACATTGAAATGAATATATGGGGTATGCATTTTGTTTACACAGTACGTAGGAAACGATCTATGTGTCTGACCTTACACCTCAACCGATTTATATGTCTTGTGAATGATGGTTTTACAAGTATATGGTGCATAGATGAAATCCAAGATTTCAAACGTGGTCAACATTGCGTTCAACAAACAGATACTCACTTCGAGGACGGTAGAGGGTTAAGATGGACCCTTTTACAAGGTATGGCAAGAAATATAAATATACATTGTTCAGACTATCTACCATTTCGAGCAATTGGAACTTCTATATTGATGTGCAAGAATGCTGAAATTCCATTCATATACTATGATTTGGAAACTTGCAGTGTTACTCATTTATCTGTTGATGAAAGATCATCGCTTCCAAATCAGCGTCTACCATTGCCAGCAAACAATCAATGCAGTAACATTATCATGTATAAGAATTTCTTTCCTTTAACTCCCGGCATGGTTTTCTTCAATGATTTTCTCCCATAGTCCCTGTGGTATTTTAGTGTGTAATTCAATAGGTTTATGCGTCTTTGTAAACAAAACAATGTTTGATTTTTTGCACTATGTGCAAATTTTGGTATGTTCTGGTTTTAAATTAAACATGGCTTCATTTCATGAAGCTTTTTATAAAGGCTATGGAAATTTCGAGTAGCTATGTTTCAGTTTTTGCTTCGAATCAATATTTTTATTTCTTTTGATATAAAAATAAACAGATTTATGTACTGTATAACATCAACATTTATTGGCTCTATGGATATTTTAATGGAAACTATATTTTACATCTTTTAAATAGTACAGCTAGTATTACATATCTTGCCCTCGTACACTAAAAGTATTTTATCAATTCTATTGATAGTTACACTAATATATGATCTCGTGTCCTTCTATATTAATAAACATAATGTGGTTAAACTGTAAACATTCCAATTAAACCAGTAATATCCAATACATTCACACAGAGATTGTACTATCAACAAATGAATAAACAAGGCATTCGACCTAAACTTGGTATGGGAACAAACATTGCACATTAAAGAACACTAACAGATTTATGTACTGTATAGCATCAAAATTTATTGGCTCTATGGAGAATTTAATGGAAACTATATTTTACATCTTTTAAATAGTACAACTAATATTACATATCTTGCCCTCATTCACTAAAAGTGTTTTATCAATTATGTTGATAATTACATTAATATATGATCTCCTCTCCTTCTATATTAATAAAAATAATGCGGTTAAAATGTAAACATTCCAATTAAACCAATAATCTTCAATACAGTCACACAGAGATTGCATTATCAACAAATGAATAAACAAGGCATTCGATTTGAACTTAGTATGGGAACCAACATTGGACATTAAAGAACAATGTTTTGCACTTGAAATAACAAAGATATTCCATATTTGCTCCACAATTGACATTCACGCCTTGTTCAAATGAAAACAACATAACTAACGATCTTGTAATTAATCAT
>LPNX010554785.1:49027-60963 GCA_001517045.1 Pseudotsuga menziesii | reverse complement strand
CAAAGATACCCTTTTGAAGAGGACACGTCGATATGTGATGTGTGCATTTTAAAGAATTTTTTGGCTGTGTATTTTTAACTCTGCGGATTTTTCTTTGAGATGCTTCAAAGTTGCAGTGTGGTTTTCTAAGTATAACTTTTAAAAGTAATTAAAAAATAAATATCATATGAATGCCAAAATGCATGTATGATACGTCAATGGATAGAAGATTCGTTGGTGAATCTATCGATATCAACTCCGCTCAGTTATGTGCTAGGAATGGTAGGGTTTACACCTCTGCAAGGCACAGGAAATTTTCCATTTGTTTGAATGAGGGCTAAGTCTGTTTTTTTAAGCCCTCGACCGAGGTATGAACCTCGACCGAGGTATCTAAATACCTCGGTCGAGGTATTTAAATACCTCGGTCGAGGTTTTTTAAAGCCCGCAATACCTCGGTCGAGGTATTTAAATACCTCGACCGAGGTATTTAAATACCTCGGTCGAGGGCTTAACAAGCCCTCGGTCGAGATATTAAGACCTCGGTCGAGGGCTTAACAAGACCTCGACCGAGGTGCATTTTTATGTTTTTGCCGAAATGTGCTTGCCAAAAAGTGTTACCCAGGTCCGTGGAATCACCCTGTAAGGGTTGTATTTTCCAAGGAAACCATGGATTAGTGAAAGGAAATGCCTTACTTTTGTTTTGCGGGGAAGTTGCAAGGAATATCATGTCTATAATGATTGTGAGTTCCTTATACATATTTTTATGAGCATTTGTCTAAGAATTGAGAGAAGATTGGGTTATGGGATAAGGGAGAGAATTGTTGACTCTAAGAATTTCCATGTTTTCACTTCCTCCTACCATATTTTCATACCCTTTTACATTGAATTTTAATTCTCATCTTCTTTCATGTAACCTTATTCTACACCATTTTAATATTTATGTTGGATTAGGATCAATAGTTTCGAATGCATTTATTTTACTATCTTAAGTGAATATATGATTAAATGTTAGAAAAATAGCATGCTTTTTCTTATGTTTCAAAGTGGGGTTAGTTTGGTGATAGTTACAAGAACTAAAATAGTTATTCTATGATGTGAAATTATTGTAACTATGCAATTCATGCATCAAATTCAAATTTAAATAGTCAACCATGGAATATTTAGTTTATATTCAAGATGACCATTCAAGTATCTTGGATGGGTAAGAATCATTGGTATCTTAGAAAGATTAGTTAGAGAAGAGCTTGGAGATATATTATGAGTTGATTTTTAGTTTCTAGATTTTTAGTTGTTACGTAATAATTTAGGGAATTTTATCCTATTAGTTTCTCTCTTCATTGACGGTTGCGCACCTGTCTTTATGGGTTTTTTTGGCTACCCGTTTGTAGGGTTTCTTGTGTGCATTTTTATGGTTGTTTTTTTGGGTTTCTTGAGTGCATTCTAACTTAGAGTCGCTAAGGTTTTCGAACCGAAGTTTTGAAATTGTTTCTTAATGAAGTTTTGGAACTGTTTCTTAATGAAGTTTTGGGACTATTTCTTATTAAAAATTTTATGGGTTTTGGGAACCCATTTTGATGTATTGTGAATTTTTTTAGTTTTTTGTTGAAATTACAATATATATATATATATGTATATATTTGTGTGTTGGGGGAGGGGGGTGTATACTTGTCTTAGGAGTATATTTGAATCGATTCAATTTCAAACTGCAGATGACTTTTACTGCAAATGACTTTCAATTTATTGGGAATGTATACTAAAATTTAATAAAGGTTTTATGAAAATCTAGATATTGAATTTTTATTTTTTTTAAAATTATAAAATGTAATTAAAACTTTTAAAATATAAATAAGATTAAAAATTATAAATGAAAAGTCACAAGTATAAATACCTTATATATATAATAAATAAATTTTATCAAGTTTTAAATCAACTTGTCAAATAAAAAATAAAATTTTCACTTAAAAATTAAAATAAAACTTAAATATATATTACTAATCAATTATGTATATTAGGTTTAAAGACAATGTAGTTCATTAAGTGTGCAAAGAGATCCTCGTATCCCACTACACTTAATTACATGTAGCAACTATTTATGATCCATGTAACGTCCCCCTCCCACCTTGAAGACTTAAGAACGACTATGACTCATAAAAAAATATAACATGAATCATAAATGTGTCCATGAGGAATAGTAAACCCCCACCATGAGGTTACTCCCACTATAAGTTAATTAAGGGCACTTGAGACATTCTAACATTATTATAACAATGAATAACAGTGTATGTACGATGGGGATATACCTTTGAGATATGTAGAGCATGTAATGTTACCTATAATCATGAAACATTACATGGTGAAACAAACCTCATACATATATTATATGTAAACTATTATATATAATAGTGAAGAACATTATATATATTGGAGATATATATTTGAGATATGTAGAACATTATATATATATATATATATATATATATTAATGAAGAACATTATATATATTGGAGATTCAAATATTTGAGATATATATATAATGTTACATGTAATCATGTAACATTACATAGAAAGCCTTTTTCTAATTTGAAGATTTGGTATACTGTCAATATAAATTCTAGAATTGTGTTGTTTATTATATCTAGCATTTAGGGCTGCTGAATAGATATAATGGGTATGCATTTAAGGTGGTATATTGTCAATATATATTCCAGAATTGTGTTGTTTATTATATCTAGCATTTAGGGCTGTTGAATAGATATAATGGGTATGCATTTACGGTGGTATATTGTCATTATATATTCCAGAATTGTGTTGTTTATTATATCTAGCATTTAGGGCTGCTGAATACATATAATGGGTATTCATATACTGTGGTATCTTGTCAATATATATATTCCAGAATTGTGTTGTTCATTATATCTAGCATTTAGGGTTGCTGAATAGATATAATGGGTATGCATTTACGATGTCTACACTTTTATATTGATTAGAAGTTAAGTGATGTAGCGGATTTTAAGTTTATTGCAGTTGTTCCGAATGAAAAAGATTAAGCACGAGGGATTAAATCTTTATGGTGCATTTCCACAGCCTCTTGTGAGCTGGAAATTTCAGAGTTCTGAAATTTGTTGCACTTCAAGTATTACGTAGTGAAACAAATCCCATATATATATATATATATATTAGTGGAGATTACAGTAAAATAACTATACATATATATATGAGGATCAAAATAAAAAGATAACAACCAGAATTTATATATAAATATAAATGTAAAAGAAAAACATTATATTTATGGTAGAGAAGAATACCAATACTAATTGATTTACCGTGGGTTATAACATTTAATTATGGAGGAGTGGCTGAAATCGTTGGATTTATTGTGTGAAATCCTTGGCTAAAATTGTGGAGGCGTGGCTGTTATTAATGCCTGGGATTTATTATTTTGACTGATATTCTTCCTCAGCACTATCGAGGGAAGATTTACTGCAAGATTGACCGACCTCGCATATTTAGTGAAGATGAAAACCTTAATATTGTTTTGGTTTGGCGCATGCCTGGAATTTATTATTTTGACCACGAATCTTCCTTAGCACTATCAAGGGAAGATTTACTGCAAAGATTGACGGCCTTGGATATTTAGTGTAGATGAAAACCTAAATATTGTTTTGGTTGGGCGCATGCTTGGAATTTATTATTTTGACCGTGAATCTTCCTCAGCACTATGCAGGGATATTTAATGCAAAGATTGATGGCCTGGCATATTGAGTGCAAAAGTTACAGTTTTTCTCTCAACATCGTGTGTGGAATCTTATCTTTCTAGGTTATTTAATTAATATACGGGTTCATGCATCATCGAAGGATCGTGTAGCAATGACGATATGATCTGGAGCGAAAATCTGGACTGTGTTTACTCTATGGTATGCGTTCCACCATTGGTTGTACTTCAGCATCTCGTTAAGCATATCGCTATTTATATCAGTGACCTTCAGGCCATGTAGGTTTTTATTTTTTCGACGGCGTACAACCTTGGGTATGCGTCTATCCACTATAGGTCTTCCTGCATTTTTTCCTATATATTGACATCCGCCTCTTGGAAGTCTTATGACTTTGCAAAGGGATCGCGAGTAAAGGATTTTGAGGTTCCTGTATATATAAAATATTAGGACTGAATTGAATGCTTTGAACATTTTGGTTTTATCTTGCCATTATAGAGTGAACCTAGATACTGAATACGATTTAGCTATCACCATTTGTTTACTTTTCTGTTCTAGATCAGTTCCAGGGATGAATCTGATCTGGAGATCAGCCTCTTTTGTTTATTTTGCTGTTATAGTTCAGTTCCAGAGAGGAATGTGATCTGGCTATCAACGCTATGATTGTTTTTCATGTTAAATTCGATGCTAGATCTATAAGAAACAATATGGCTGGCAACGTTTTCTATTTTATTTGATGTATAGATCAATTCAAAACTTGAACATGATCTGGCTACCAATGCAATGATTGTTTTTTTTGTTAAATCCAATGCTAGATCTGAGATAGGATATGTCTGGAAACGTTTTTAGTTTTATTTGTTGTACCATTCCAAACTTAAACATGATCTGGCTATCAACGTGTTGGTTGTATTTTAAAATAAACCAGATCCATACTCTAGTGCTACAAACCAGATCCATAGTATTGTGGGTTTGATCTACCTTTGCGTATTGGACTAGGATGCGATACCTTGTAATAGAGACCAAATTAGTATTTATGATTATGTTGGTAGAGCCGTGGTTGGAATCGCTAATGATCAAAATTCAAGGTGGTTGTTCTATCTATGCGTTTTATTCGAGTTTGAATTTCTGTATATTTGGGTCCCTGCTATTTGAATGGAAAAGCTTTAGTCTACGTTTTGATTCGAGTGGGTATTTATTTTTAATGCTAAACCTCTGCTCATTTTTTTAGGTATATGGGAGTTTTGTGCTGATTGTTTACACATTATGTAAAGATCCTACTTTGCTTTGGAGATCCTACTTTCTTGCAATAGATCTGAAGCTTGTAACTTAAGATCGAAGGATTTTATTTCTGCTTGCGTTTTGCTAAGGACAGAAGACATGATGGTTTTCGTGCTATTTTTTTTGGGGGTATCATATACCTCTATCAAACTCCATTTTGTTAGTACTTTGGGGTCTAAATTGTTATATGCTTAGGTCTAATGTTGTCATGCATTTTTGGGATCAGGAAACTGGCATACCCCGTTGGGTCTATTTTACCCACCTGCATTACTTTGGGTTGGATTATATAAATATATGTTTTCTTAGTGGTCCAGCTTGTTCCACTGTGATTTTGATCCTAGGAAACAGCGTCCTGGGGACGAGGACAGGTTACCTTGGTTTAAGTATAATAGTATCAGGAAGTTAACCCCTTATTTATGTGATCAAACTGCGAAAGCATTCAATGATTTTAATTCTGTAAGTTAAATAATTGATTTATGAATATGTGTACATAGTTTCCTGCTGATGGCTTATTTGTTGCAAATTGAGAAGTTAACCCTTATTTTTGTGATCAGAGTGTGAAAGCATTCCATGACGTTTAATTCTGCAAGTTAAGTAATCGATTTATGAATATGTGTACATAGTTGCCTACTGATTGCTTATTTGTTGCAGATCAGGAAGTTAACCCTTATTTCTATGATCGAAGTGCGAAAGAATTCATTGATTTTAATTCTGCAAGTCTAAATGCTATAGGAATATGTGTCTGTAATTGCCTACTACTTGCCTTGTGGTTGTTAGATTTTCTCATGTGAAGCATACACATGCCTCGGACTAGTATTGGGTACAACAAGAATGTACCAGTAATTATCTAAAGAATACCTGTGCTCTTGAATAATTTTGGTATCTTAAGAATATGCCACGAGGAACCTTGCAACTAAGAAAAGAGCAATTGGAAGGTATGTCTCAGTGGAGAATTTAGGCAAAGGATGTGCCTTGAATTTGCAAAACTACACTGAATAAATTAATATAACACAAGCTTTGGTGGACGTAGCCTCAGGGATGAGGTGAACCACATACTCCGGTGTCTCTTTCATGTTTGCGCCTCACGTTGTTTATCTTCAGTGTATCTATGTGTTGTGTCTAAATGTTTACTTCCTTAATGTTATTCTGTACATATGATCATGTTCTGCAAATGGACTATAGTACTATAAAATGATAGTCGAAGAATTGTTGATGTTATCATAATGTTCTATTGTACGCATAATAAGTCATTTTCAGGACACTATGAAGATGCAATGCTGGTGGGCATAAATAATGTTGGAGTTTACATTAAAGAAAATTGTCGAATAATTGTTTTACAATGCACATGGTTTTTGACATAATGGATATGAAATTTCTTGTAAAGTTTGCCACTAACAGGTTGAACCCCTTTGTATTAATAAAGGAACAAAAAAAAAACTTTACCACTTTTCCGCACATATTGGCATCAAGGGCTAAGAGGGACATTACAATCCACAAACCCTATCTTAATCCCTACTACTTGAAAAAAAAATGGAAAAATTACCTAATTAATATTCTTATTACCCAATCCTATAACTTGTCTAAGTTAGTTCAAATAATACTTATGCTTTTGGTTGTCTCCCTCTTATTAATGATCTTTTTTGACAAGTTTTTTTAACAACTATTGGCAATTATTTTCTTTTTATAATAAAAATACTTTCAAATGGTATATAATTAACATAACCATATTAATAATACTATGGTTTATATATGCCAATCAATGACATTGTTATTTAAGGATGGGAAAAGAATAATGTAAGTATATCAATCAATTTCAGCTTTAAGTGATAACCAATATTGACAACCTACTTCTTATTGCACTACATGAGTCGACCCATAGATCTAATGAAAAAACCAATTGAGGGACTAATGATGGAATTGAGGGATGCATTGCCATCCTATCCTAATTTAGACAAAGCTATCAATATTCCTTCTTGCACAAATGGTTGTATATGCTTTATAAGTAATAGATACCCATCTAACTATGGATCTCATATGCACCTCAATGTCAACCTTTTGTATGAACTTGTGATGTGAAGATATGCACATCCTCAAGCTAACAAGGTAAAATATATCTTTTTCTATGTAGCATCTTATTGACCTTTTTAATTGGTTTCCTATGTTTTCCTTTGATAATTAATTTGTTTTGTTTTCATTACTTAATTATTCATTGTTCTTTTCTTGTAGTAAAGTCACAATTTTCAATTTCATTGTGTTTACTTCATGTCATTTCTTTGACACATTGCCTTTTTATGTGGTTATTGATCCTTGAATTATACTTGAATTCTTTGGACTCAAATCCATCATAGAGTAGTCCTATGAGCTCATTTTTCTAGGTCAGATAGTATAAATATACTCTCCTTCATAATAAATAGTTTGGAACATAATGGTGAATATACTAGCATGTTGAATGAATGAATGGGGAATCATGTAGTTGAATGGACGTCTTGTTTACTTCATGTTATCAAATATTTGTCTCAATTAATTAGATACAAGTAAAAAAAACTAAATTCTAGGAATGCTAAAAGGAAAATGCGAGGAATTTACTAAACATAAATGAAACCCTACCTACCCCAATCTAACCTATAAGGGGGCTTCTTAAATGACATGGCACCACCAATGGAACCATGTATGAAGTTTGATAAGTGTTTGGGACCCATGAACAAAGAGAGATTGTAGTATAGTGGGTTACATGGGGGTTAAACATGACAAAGGATATGGAAACACTTCCACCACCATAGCCTTGAAAGAATTATGGACATAGGTACAAATATGGCGTAAGAATGCATAAATTAACCATTTCAAACATTTTATTTGATGCACCACTTATTGGAATTTTGTCTTTGTCCAAGATATTATTTTATGTTCATGAAAAATGACCTCTTCAAAGATTCTTGACTAATAAATTTGGGCATAGAAAACATTAAATTTATCTTTGCATCCTAAATATGAACACTTCCATCTTTATCATCCTCGTGATCATGGCTATTGTCAAAGGTGAGAGATAAATTCCTTCCACTAAAGGGATTTAAGTTCCAAAGTATCTCTACCTTGTTTAGATGTTTTGAAATACACCAAGTATGGAAGTTATATATAAAATTACAACCATCGAATGGCATATCTAACTGAGAAATATCTAAAGTCTCTTTTATATGTCAAAACAAGTTTGATTTGATTATTTGTAAACTACGAAAGAATTTCAAGAAAAGACAAGAGGAGAGAAAAAGTGCTTAGTTGGCTAGGAGTCTCAATGTTGGGAGACCAGGAGTTCTCAGCTGCATCTCGGTTTCAATATATTATCTACTACCTTATTTAAACCTTTTCAAAAATTAAGGCCATTATAGATTATTTTAGATGCCTCATCATCTAATCCTTTCATAGTTGTAGCATGTAATCAATTTCAAACAAAAGTTATGGTTTTTTCTCGTAGCAAAATGTATTTATGCATTTGAATTTGTTATATTTTTCCATCAATTTTACCTGATTGCATTAGGAACTGGAGACATCAAGCCTTGTTCATCTTCTTTTAGGGATGACCAATTCAATGACACCAATCCAACAAAAAGGAAAAAAATAGATCTTTATTGAATTGGTTTTGTTTCCCAATTAATGTTGCAGGGGCTCTTATTTCCTGCAATGTTCTTCTATGGGACCAAGACAATGTTGGTTGGGGATGGGGGTTTGCGATTCCTACAGTATTTATGGGTTTAGCCATAAGTTTATTTTTTGGGATATCATTATATATACTTCAAGTTCCTCGAAGCAATCCCCTCACACATGTATTCTAATCCATAGTTGCATTGTTGCATAAATTTAAGCAATCCCCTCACACATGTATTCCAATTCATAGTTGCATTGTTGCATAAATTTCAAATGAAGGTCCCTCAAGATAGATCAATGTTGTACGAGTTGCAAGACATGAAGTGTTATGTTATCAAGGAAGTTTAAAGATGGAGCATATAATTATTTATGTTTCTTCTCTTACTTATCTCACCTTTGAGGTATCGGTTTGGATGAGATAAATGAGAGGAGTGCTACCTATTGATTAATAGTTCATAGCTTTAAAGTTAGGCTTGAAATATTATAGTTTTCACAGATTGTATTAGTCTACACACCCTTAACATTTCCTTGTAGGCATGACATGTTACTCAAAGGTAATGAATCATTGTTAAAATCATTGTGCCGAGAGGCGCTCTACAGCCTAGTATGGGGGAGATCTTGTAACGTGATGTAACGTTACTAACATGTCGGCAAAAAATAATAGTGAAAGTGAATATTATAGGAGAGATCTTGTAAAGTGATGTAACGTTACTAACATATGTAACATGTCAGCCAAAAATAATAGTGATAGTGAATATTATGGGAGAGATTTTGTAACACAAAATAAAAAACAATATCACTTTTGTAACTTTATTTTTATTAATAAAAAATAAATTTTCTAATAGGCCAAAATAAATGTTTGCCACAAAAAACAATATAATATGGGGTAGATGTGGTAATCTTCCTACCTAACAAAACAATAAAAAAGTAAAAATGTAATTATCTGTAAAAAAAAATATGTGGGTTAAAAAACACAAAAATGAATTATGCGCAAAAAAATGTTGGCCTTGCACATGGTTTTAAAACCATGTGCAAGGAATTCTAAAAAGCCCATGGTTTTATTGTACATGGTCTAGGAGGCTTTGCACATGGTTTTTAAACCATGTGCAAGGCCTCCTAAACAACCCATGGTTTTATTGTACATGGTTTAGGATGGCCTTGCAAATAGTTTTAAGACCATGTGCAAGGCCTCCTAAACAACCCATGATTATAGGAGGGCCTTGCATATGGCATTAAAACCATGTGTGGGGAAATGATGCAATGTTTGTTCCTAAAAAAATAAAAAATATTATATGCTGCCATAAATAATATTAAACATTAATAATAATAAAATTATATGTGGACCTTAAATAAAAAGATGTGTTTTTTGGTTTTAATCAAATCAATGGATATCTAAAAAGAGGTTAGAGATTTGATCCATGTCGGGGCTTGATAGAGCCCACAATTTGGATCTATGTTGGTAATAATAACAATAATAATTTAGTGTTTTTATTTAAAAAAAATTAATATAAATGTATTTTTGTCAAGAGGAGTATGGGGGAGATCTTGTAACGTAAAGTTATGTAAAGTTACTCATGTAAATGTCGCTCATCAAAAATAAAATTTTAATACATTACTCATGTAAATGTCGGCCATAAAAAATAAAAGTTTTAATTATCCTCCAAAGTAAATGTTCTTATGTTCCTACCTAACAAAACGAAAACAATTTTTTTTTATTATCGGTCAAAAAGTGAGACACAAAACCACACAATATGGGGGAGATGTTGTAATGTTCATACTTAACAAAATAATAAAAAAGAAAAAATTGAATTATCCATGAAAAAATGTTGGTCGTGCACATGGTTTTAAAACCATGTGCAACGCCTTCTAAACAACCCATTGTTTTATTGTACAAGGTTTAGGGGGGCCTTGGAAATGGTTTTAAAATAATGTGCAAGGCCTCCTAAATAGCCTATGGTTTTATTATACATGGTTTAGTTGGTTGTGCAAATGGTTTTAAAACCATGTATGGGAGAGATGTTGTAATGTTCTTTAAAAATATTAAAAAATATTATTTGTCCACCATAAATAGTATTAAATATTAATAATAATAATAATATATGTAAACCTTAAATGAGAAGATCTTGAGTGCAATACTTAAGAAGAGGTTGGCACTTCCAAAGATTTGATCCCTCTCGGCACTTGATATAGCCTAAGATTTGGATCTATGCTGGTAGTTATTGGAATAAATTCATCTTAATTTTTGGACTTAATAAATATTTAGAGAGATTCTCTTGAAAATACAACTAGATTAATATTTGTTAGTTGTTTTACATAGTAATGCAACTAGATAAAAAATAATGGGACCAAGGTTTTTGAGGAATTTCCAACCACGACAAGTTGAGAGACCAATTTCTATATGTTGGGATTAGTACAACCTTAAATGAACTAAAAATCATCTTATACTTGAGAGACCTCATGATGAAACTTGTGTTTTCCTTCAACATAATCATGTCTAAATTTTCTCATGTGTATCCATTGATTAGGAAATATTTGGAAGGTTGTGATCCCATGCATTGTATATAAAATTGTTGATGAAAATTGTCTTTCTTTCAACATAATTATGCCTAAATATTCTAGTTGGATATACATATAGTCAGTAATAGGCTCGGTCCACTAGGTCAAGTGGTTTAGTGCATGGGTCCACTAGGTCAAGTGGTTGAGTGCTGTAAGTTTTGAGTACAAAGTAAAAGGTATCCTGATCAAATCTAGTGATGCAATTGGCCACATATCCATTCTCTTAAAGGTAATACAACAATTTGCAAATTTCAATCGTACTTTTTTTTTTTTTTCCAACTTTTCTAACCCTTTAACAACAACCTACCAGCTTATTATAAAATAAATGGTTAGATGGACAAACCAGAAACCGCAAACTGAGCTTATTATAAAATAAATGGTTAGATGGACGAACCAGGAACTGCAAACTGACCTTGCACTTTCTTGGGATACATCAATAGCAAATGAACAGTGGTAAGTATAGTTATAGATACATCAATATCAAATGAAATGAAGGCAAGTAAAATAAATTATTGGATGGAGTGACCAGCAAACGGCAAAATCATCGACGTCGATAGTCGTAGTATTCACCTCGACCTCGACCGCGCTTAGCAAGTGCAAATGACGACCTATTCCTTGGAGGAAATGCAAACTTCAAATTTAAGAAAGTGGAATCTCTCTCATTCTCATCCAACCTGTACCCTTGTAAAGCTTCCATAGCAGCTGCAGCACATTCTGGGTTTTTAAAATCCACAAAACACAGAACCACAACCTCTCCTCCACCTTCATTTCTGG
>LPNX010554785.1:18744-48869 GCA_001517045.1 Pseudotsuga menziesii | reverse complement strand
GTTAAAGAACCGTTTCAATGCAATGGTACAGACAACCCCTAACAGCCCAAAAACAAACTCTCCGCCGCAGAAAAAATCGAAATTTCTTGTGGACAAGGAATTTGTGTGGAAGATTGATATAGAAAAACAGAGAATTGGTAGCGCATTTATATATTGCTAGTTTAGTGTCGGAAACAAAGCACAAGTTGTCGGCTAATTTTCATATTAAAACGAAAATAATGTACTTCCGTTAACTTCCAAAACTTCTCTTTATATAATGTTCGTACTTCTCTTTATATACTGCACGTACATAAAGTGACAGCCGTGGTTCATGGATTCCATTAGGTTATCACTATACCATTACTTTATGTGCATCTACATAGGTGATAAGCATAGGTACCCCTAAGTAAGAGTGATTTGAGCTCATGATCTTTATTTACAAAATGCTTTTCAAATGTTTGTTGAGCTAGACTCTTGCAAGCTGAATTATTTACTATTAAAAACATAGGGCTTATTAATTATTTTAATATAATATTGTTTTTCTTTCTTAAGGTGTGTCCCATTTTCTCCAAGTTTAATTGAATAATTTTTCCAATGTCCGAGAGCTTTAATAGAAGTGGCATGGATGAAGGTCATAACTCTTCTAGACTACCTTTGTTTTCATGTGAACTTGAGTGAGTGAGTGTGTGTAAATGAGGGAGGGAACCTGTATTTATACCTTTCAAGTTACTGACCATAACAAGGCCTACTTCTCCTAGAGAGACTCCAAAAATACATTACATGATCATGTCACATTAGGGACTATTGCGGTGACTCGCGAAGGTTGCGCCTCAAGGCCCATACACAACAATGACATCTGAAAGGAGAAAAACACATCTCAGATGTGGGTCACTGCAAGAAGATGAGGGACCTTTTAGATGCAATCCTAGTTTTCAAAAACACGATCACGTTACCAAAAAATACAACGCGTTTCTGCTACATAGCACTTGCTATGGTTCAACCGAGCCTCACATGTTTTGGGGAAACCATATCGCGTACGCGTTATATAACTACAAAACGCGTACACAATCTGTAGTTCTAAAACGCGTAAGTGATTTGGAAAACTAAAATTAATCTAAATAGAGAGGCCCGAAACCCACGACCTATTCTACCTATCAGGAACATGAAACCGGCGGGGATTTGGTGCGTTTTGGAGCAAATTGGGTGCTTGCGATTATTGGAGGAGCTGATTTAGTAGGAGGGAAGGAGATTCCACCGGTGAAAAATAATCTAACTAGGTAATTCAATCACCCAACTCATTCTTTTTTGTAAATTCTAAACCTAGAATATTGTTTTTTAATAGAATAATCAACCCCACAACTCCCAAGCTAATGTATGATGGATACAAGTAACGTATTTTTCACAGAGCAAACCAAAAGAGGCTATAAGAAACAAAAACATCATGTCTAATAGATATTTAATGTTCCAAAAGGCTAGAAATATAGAAAACAAACACAAGTATAGAGTGTGTGTGGAAGGAGGCTAAAATTATAAGCCAACGGTTTTAACAATTAAAAAAGCAATATATATCTACATTCAAATTAAAGACAAAGAAAGATAGAAAGCCCACATCATAATGAGATTAAGAGGCATAAACAAAAAGGAACAAAAATACTATAAGAGAGAGTCCAAATTACTACTGAGTAGGGTTCTAAACAACACATATCTCATAACTCTCCACAATATGCAAGAGAGAGTAATGGACAAGCTAGCTTATGTTCCAATTACAACAGAATCCCTATATATTACACACGAATTGGTAGAACTAACATAAAAATACTGTATAAGGAACAAGGTGTAAGAAACCCATGTTAGCAAACAAAAGAACATGAATTCTACTTCTTTTATCCTATAAACATAATAAAAAAAATTAGAAACATGTGAGACCCTACGACTCCCTAAGATCCCTTGATCTAGCAAAGACATAAATGACTTTACTCAAACTGTCTATGCCCTTGCATCACTAGGTTTATCAACCATTTTTTAAAATAGCAAAAACAATGGGTAATATATTTCTACATGTCGATTCTCTAAGCTCATCTACAACCGATTTTAGTCTAGTCCACAAATTCTCCATTTTTCCATGTAAATTTTGGTTGGTTTCCATTTTTATACAACAATGGAAATGGTGAACATCCATGAACTACCTAGAGTGCTTCGTGAGAGTGTTCCCAACCATGATCAAGTCAATTCTATTTAGAGGATATGGTGGAAGCCCTGTATCACCCCTTTTCTTTCCTCACATGTCCTAATAGGCCCTTGCCCCTTTCTTTTACATATCAAAGGGACGTAAAGGCCAAAACATGTCAAAATAGCACTCCTAAATTCAAAGAAGTTTAAACCCAAGTGTGCATGGAAAAGTCACCAATGATGGTGAAGAAGTGCCTTAAATTCTAGAAAGAAGTTGAACGAAACTCACTATTTAATTGTTAAATGTTTAATTTTAAGTTTTAAATGTATGTAAGTGAATGCCATTAAATTGCTTACTTGAGTTTGATTTAATTTACATTTCTAATTTTGAAGAGATGTCATTATATACCATGTATATGCTTCTAATGATTTCTTTATTGATTTTTTTATTGTAGTTGCGGCTATGGACACAAATGCTGAAATACTGATTAAGCTTGCCTAGTTGAGAGGACTCAGTACTACTTTTAGAGGTGGTGATAGGATTCGACGTTCACTTGCATCCACTTTGGATGCAATTGTTGAGACTATTACATTGTCAAGCAACATAATATATGGTATTACATCATATCTAGAGAAAGAAAAAGACAAGAGTACACTGATGGGCTTGGCTACAATGGAATAAAAAAGTTGAAAATTACCAAAGAACATAGATTTTCATTGTTTAGGGACCCTCGCATGGGGGAAATCCCAAATGCAAATAGGTCGCATATCTCTATCGAGTGGTGCACATATCAGCCATTTGTTGATAACTAGATGGACAGATGGTATATGGTTTTTGATATGCCACCACACAACAATAGGGAAATCCCCCTGTATTTCCTTCGGAAGATGTATGCAGAGTTCGTGTTGGGTAAACACGTAAATTATTTTTATATATTTCCATTTCAGGGGATCGGTGGGGGGATGCCCCAAAATTGACCCAATGCTAGGCTTTGAGACATTGATCTCCCTATCCCTGCACCTCGCAAGAAGTTGCCTAGGCCAGATCTCCCACCTGTATATTGTGTCATTCCACAAACACATGATGCATATTTGAGTTTGGAACGAGCAGTTGTTCATCATAGCACTACAGTTCAACATATGGGTGTGGAAGGCACATCTATCCCTGGTGTGGTACATACACCAAGTCGTCACGGTGCAGGACCATCTTCTAGTGTAGTACCACCCACTAGTACAATACCCCCATCTAGTGCAGGACCATCTACTAGTGCAGCACCATCACCACATTCCCACCCTACTTTTGAGCCTCGCGAGTGTACATCATGCGGTCATCCCTGCTATGGTATTTTGTCAGATGTTGCCTTCAATGGGTTTTTGAGTGATGTATGTATATGGTTAATTGTAATAAACACACGATCACGAGGTCGTAATAACACACGATCATGATTCTGACTAGGATTCTGGTGCTCAAATGTGTGTCATACATTCTTGCTCTCTTTTTATCAGCCAAATGGTGATGTTAAAGAACCGTTTCAATGCAATGGTACAGACAACCCCTAACAGCCCAAAAACAAACTCTCCACCACAGAAAAAATCAAAATTTCTTGTGGACAAGGAATATGAATATAAATAAAGTGCAAAAGGAATTTGTGTGGAAGATTAATATAGAAAAACAGAGAATTCGTATCACATTTATATATTGCTAGTTTAGTGTAGGAAACAAAGCACTAGTTGTCGGCTTATTTTCATATTAAAACAAAAATAATGTACTTCCGTTAACTTCCAAAACTTCTCTTTATATAATGTTCATACTTATTTTTATATAATGTTCATACTTGTCTTTATATACTACTCGTACATAAAGTGACAAACTTGGTTCAAGGATTCCGATAGGTTGTCACTATACATTTACTTTATGGGTCATAAGCATAGGTACCCCTATGTAAGAGTGATTTGAGCTCATGACCTTTATTTACAAAATGGTTTTTAAATGTTTGTTGAGCTAGACTCTTGCAAGCTGATTTGATTTACTATTAAAAACATAGTGCTTATTAATTATTTTAATATAATATTGTTTTTCTTTCTTAAGGTGTGTCCTATTTTCTCCAAGTTTAATTGAATAATTTTTCCAATGTCGTCGAGCTTTAATAGAAGTGGCATGGATGAAGGTCACAACTCTGCTAGACTCCCTTTGTTTTCATGTGAACTTGAGTGAGTGAGTGTGTGTAAATGAGGGAGGTAGGCTGTATTTATACCTTTCAATTTACTGACCCTAACAGGGCCTACTTCTCCTAGAGAGATTCCAAAAATACATTACATGATCATGTCACATTGGGGACTATTGCCCCGACTTATAGCGAAGGTTGGGCCTCAAGGCCCATACACAACACTGACATCTGAAAGGAGAAAAAAACATCTTAGATGTGGGTTAGTGCAAGAAGATGAGGGACCTTTTAGATGCAATCCTAGTTTTCAAAAACACGATCACATTACCAAAAAATACAATGTGTTTCTGCTACATGGCACTTGCTATGTTTCAACCCGAGCGTGGCATGTCATCGAAAACCATATCGCATACCCGTTATATAACTACAAAACGCCTACGCTATCTGTAGTTCAAAAACATGTACGCGATTTGGAAAACTAAAATTAATCTATATAGACAGGCCTGAAACCCACGACCTATTCTAACTATCAGGAACATGAAACTGGCAGGGATTTGGAGCATTTTGGAGCAAATTGGGTGCTTGGGATTGTTGGAGGAGCTAATTTAGTAGGAGGGGAGGAGATTCCATCGGTGAAAAATCATCTAACCGGGTAATTAAATCACCCAAATCATTCTTTTTTGTCAATTCTAAACCTAGAATATTGTTTTTTAATAGAATAATCAACCCCACAACTCCCAAGCTAATGTATGATGGATACACGTCACGTATTTTTCACAGATCAAACTAAAAGAGGCTATAATAAACAAGTGACATCATGTCTAATAGATATTCAATGTTCCAAAATTCTAGAAATATATCAAACAAACACAAGTATAGAGTGTGTGTGGAAGGAGGCTAAAATTATAAGCCAAGGGTTTTAACAATTAAAAAAGAAATATATATCTACATTCAAATTAAAGACAAAGAAAGATGGAAAGCCCACATCATAATGACATTGAGAGGCATAAACAAAAAGGAACAAAATTACTACTCAGTAGGGTTCTAAACAACACATATCTCATAACTCTCCACAATATGCAAGAGAGAGTAATGGACAAGCTAGCTTATGTTCCAAAACTAAGGATTATTATGCATGCAATTCCTCACCTTATAATACAAATTGGGTCAAGGTGCAAAGAAAACCATAAAATATTAAATGTGTGAAGATGCAAAGAGTAAGAGACAACTATAAGTAAGTCTTAGATTAAATTTACCATATAAGTCTTTAATTAACACAATCAACTCATATTTGACACATTGGATTGTTTTGATCTTCTTATCACTCCTTACCAATGTGATTGCAAGGCATTCTTTGAAGATGAAGTCCATAATTTTAGGTCTTCTTCCTCATTATCATGCTTTTTGGTAAGACAATAAAGAGGGTAGTGGCGTGCATCAACATGGAAAACGATTTCGACATAGAGGTTATACACATTAATTGTTTTCATTGAATAACTTAAATTCCCACCTGTGATTTTCGATTCATTGAATCGTGGACTGGTACAAAACACGACAAATTTTAGAGCTCTGATCCCTTAATTACTCACACCTAGAACTTTCTCAAATATAGCCATCAATAAACTTCTTTTGGTAGTTTGGTTCAATTTAATAGGCATAGTGTTGAGACTCATACATGCAGTGAGTTGAAATTAGGATTCAATTGACTTAGGCCCCTACATCACATACATGTATGCTTTCACGGCAAGTGTTCAACAAAAATAGTTGATGCCCCAACCCTGGTTATGCTAGTTTTGCTAACTTGCTTGGTATGTAGGATTTTTTTTTAATGTTTTAAGAATTGTTTATTATTTTTTCTTAGGTGCCGAGTCCTTATCACTCTTACATCTCTCAAGCTTGGATTGCACATGGATTCCCCAATATGGTTATGGCATAGTCTAAGTAGTTTTTTTGTATAATAAAGTGTGCTCCAAGTCTAAAAAATACAACAAAATAGTTGTTATGTTACTAAACTGTAAAATTAATGATACACATATGACAACTTAATGTGTTCAAAATAAGTTTCATTGAAAATATATCATTTTTTCATGTCGATATTAAAGTTCTCAATTGTTTAAAATTGTGAAAATTTGAATGAGCAATATTTGTTTTTAGTATTTTTTTGATGAAAATGTTTAGTTAATTTATACTTGTCAATTGAAGTACAATTATTTATATTTCTCTTCATCTATGAAGCATTGAGAGAATAAATACCCTTCCAATCAAAACAAGACTCACCCTTCAAATTTGATCGTTGTCCACTACCATGAGCCAAAGTCAATTAGGCTTTCGGTTCACGGCTCAACTTCCTAGTCTTCGAAAGTTGGATTTATGGATGTTACTTTAAAATTGTGGAAAGAATAACTTGCAAATTACAACACAATTTAATTATAACTTGCATAGTACGTCGTACTAACATGTGTTAATTATAACTTGCAAATTACGATATTTTTATATCACCCATACGTTTTACTGCTTTGGTTTTTCCACTAGTGGTTTTGTCGATCCTTATAAAAACTTATATAATTATATGTCAAGGTCATGTAAAAAACCTATAAAAACTATAATTCTATGCCAAGGTGCTAAGGTTGTGTCCAAATTAGCCTATAAAAACTATAATTATATGCCAAGGTGCCAAGGTCGTGTCCAAATTAGCCTGTAAAAACTATAATTATATGCTAAGGTCATGCAAATTAGCCTTATAATTAACATTATATTCAAAGGTTTAGTGGGTTTTTTATATGCCAAGGTCATGTCCAAATTAACATATAGTTGGGTTGCATTAATTCCATTTTGTTAATATAGGGAAGTGTAAATATATATTATATATATGTTAGAATTTAGTAAAATGTACAAATTCATTGTCAAATTTGTAAAAATTTTCATTGCGGGAGTGAAAACTAAAAATGACCAAATAAATAACCAATTGTTATGTCGTTATTTTTAGTCTAGATATCCTGTAGCCAAATTTGGTCATTTATCTTTGTCTTTTTAGTTGGTTTTTATCCCGTGATCAAAAGTGGTCATTTATCTTGGTCTTTTTTAGTTAGCTCACTTAAATTTATCAATTTTGGTCATTTATCCCTTAAAAAAAACTATGGTGACCAAATTGTTTGGTCTTCTCGTCACTAATCTCTCATTTTCCACTAGTGTGATGTTGAAGACGATGGTGATCAACATGATTATGATGATGATGAAAAAGAAGACGATGATGATGATGATGATGAACATCATGATCATCAAGACGACGATGATGATAATGATGATGATGACGATGATGATCATGATGATGAAGACGATGGTGATCAACATGATGATGATGATGATGAGGGTCATCATGATGAAGACGATGATGATCAACAAGATGATGATGATGATTATGATTTGTAATGTCTCAGTTTTGACCCCGTTTGCATGATGTATATATTGTAATTAATCATGGTGAGGAGCTCAAGGAAAAAGCCCCACCATCGATTTGTGTGTGTATTTCGGTAATGGGGATAGTTGCTGATGGTTTATTGTGCCATTTAGCACATTATAATTTGGCATCATGTAAATACACACATCAATTAAAACTAAAACCACAACCAGCTACGGCAGTGCAACGTTGAATGAAAATGGCATGATTCCAAAGGATGAGGGGGTGGGGGGGGATTGTCAAGCCTTAGTCTATGGGGGGGAAACCCATGTTTTGCCACCTTTGTTTGATTGGTCACTTTTCCTTGGCTCATCCAACCTTGTCAACTTATTTAATGCTTCAGCTGGTGGTTGAGGAGTTATGGCCGAGTGGTTGAGGGCAGTTATTTCCTTTGGGAGTGGGGTGGTAGGGCTGTCAGTCCCATACCCACACCCATACTCCACCCATGACTCCATTCTCGTCTGTCTGTTCGTCCTCCTCACAAGGAGAAGAGGTCTGTTCATCTCCTCACGCAAAGGTCTGTTCGTTACCTCGATGGCCTATTGATTCGCGCGCAGAGGTGAGGTTGTTTCCCTCACGCGCCGGATGGAATCCTCACGCAGAAATCGGGTATGTTTTTCCCGTGTATTTTGCTGTTGGGTGCAAGTTTTTCCATCACGCATAGACCGTTGAGGTTGATTTCCCATGTGAGATCCGTGCTCACTGTCTTTGTTTTGGGGTTGTTGTCTTCCCCACTTTTTCGGATGGCTGTGGTGTCCAATTACGTTTGGGCCGCTATGCATTCAAATTGAGTTGTTTTCTATAGTGGTCCACGTCTGAGTTTCCCTGCTGTCTGGGATTGTGTATAGCTTCCATCGCTGGCATTGTGGGTTGTGGCTGTTGATTGCCATAGTCATTGGCTGAGTCTCCCGTGGTTATGCTGGGAGTGTTGTTTCCTGTTCACTATGGGATGTGAATTGTTGCCATTATTCGCTGGTTGATTGGGCTGCGGTTGTTTCCCTGGTTTGGGGTGTTGTTGCTGAGTTGTTTTGGCCACGTCAGGGCCAAGAACAACTCCATCCTATCCGTTGGACTTGAGCTGTGTTCATCCGTGGTTTGGGGCTGTCCCCAGTTGTTTTACTTCTTCTCAAAGCAGTGAAGGGATTGTTTGGCTGTTGGTATGCAGTGGTTGAACCTTGGACTGTGCTGGCTTGGCCTATCTGTTGATGGACTGATAAACCCAGCAGTGTTGGTTTGGCTGTTTTGTGTCCCCTTGACCATGTGCAAGCATGCAACTTACCCTTATTCCAGAGGAATCATGCCGAGCTCAGGGGTGGCAGCATTGCTGAGAGATCAATGAGCAAGCTGGCCTATGGTTGGGTGGAACGTTGCAGCAGCGTAGCTGGTTGCGGGATTCTTCACCAAAAGATAAGCCTGCTATCTATATTTCCTCTCTGCAATTATATATTGATGTCAATTGATTAATTATGATGAACATGTTACGCTGGAAATGTATGTGTGTTGCTTCCGCTGTATGATTGAGGATTCAAGAATTTGTGTATGCTTAGGCATCTTAATATGCATCCTGTAAGTTTTAATTCCAGCTTTGATTTATCCCTGTTTCTGTTCATGGGGCGGTTTGCCTGGTCGTGTTTGATGTTCGTCGCATCCTCTTCGCCGGTCTAAGGGATGGGGACGTGACAGTATGGTATCAAAGCTCTAGGTTGTAATAGTGGGCCTCTATGGGCCAAGAAGGTGCAGTGATAGAAGGTAGAATCACCTTCTTTGATCAGAGTTTGACAGCAGCAAACTTCAAAAATCGCCTAAGTGTTGACAGTAGTCGGAAGGCTTAGCAATTCCCGGTCCGCCGTTACGGCTGTGAAAAGGATTCAACCACCGATGCAGCAATGAAGCTGATTACTGATGAAGGGGATGAAGTTAACCTCCGACGTTGCGGAAGAATTCAGGAAGTGTCGTCGTTGTGGATGGCGGAACGATTCCACATCCGACTCGAAAGCCATCCGATCGCCGACGCCGCAGAAAGGTTTAAAATTTGGCTAAGTATGGGACAGTCGGGCCACTAGCGGAAAGGCTTCTGCCATTGCGGAAGAGTTAGAAGTCCTCCCATCCGCTGTTTCAGATGCAGAAGCATTAAGGCTTCCGATCCAGAAAGATCACCGACGTCCGAAAAGTTGAAAATTTTCCAAAGTAATATCGGACGTCGGAAGGATTCGGACTTTGGTGAGCCGCCGTTGCGGAAGCCAAAGTCATTTGGCTTCCGATCCAAAAGTCAGTCGACGCTCGATGTTAAATTGTTCTCCGTAAGTCCTGATCGGAAGAAGTTATGGTTTGCACGTCCGCCGTTGCAGAAGCCAAAGCCATTTGGCTTCCGATGTGAAATTCCGCCGACGTCCGACGTTCAAGTTGTTCTAAGTGCTGATCGGGAGAAGTTAAGATTTGGCGAGCCATCGTTGCGGAAGCCAAATCCATTTGGCTTCCGATGTCAGAGTCAGCCGACGCCCGACGTTGATATTCCTCTAAGTAGGAGCGGACGTCGGAAGGTTTGGAGCTTTTGAGAGCTGCCGTTGTGGCTGCCTAAATGACTAAACCACCCGAAGCACAAAGGCTTCCGACAGCCGATCATAAAGACAGCCGACATCCGATTCTGTGTGAGAGGAAAATTTGAGTTTTCCGTGAGATTTTCCCAGCATATTTTAATTGTTTTCCAGTGGGATTTTTTACTGTTTCTCAGTGAAATTCCAGGGTTGAAAATAAGAAAATTGGCAGCGATCGAATGCGCCAGATTGCGCGAAAACCAATGTTTTACAAAAAAAAAAAAAAAAAAAAAATTGTCTTGTGAAAAGAAAATCCTATGGTTTGGGAAAATTTAGTCAAACCAAAAATTCATAAAAGATGAATGAGGCAATGCAGCTGTGTGTAAAATGAAAATATTTGGTAAAAATCTTCATTCTTGGAAGTGGTGTGGTTTTCGCATCCGAGGTCGGAATGACGCATGTGAACAGGCGTTGGAAAGCTTATCCAGTGGGGAACAAGGATAAGTCACTAGAATCTAAGCATGGAGCAGCAAAATGCTAATGATGGCAGCTGCTATCAAATGTACAAATATGGACAGTTGCATGCCCAGGGGTAGCAAGGACTATGAAGTCAACCAGCTGCTATGCGAACAAGGAATTCCATGAGAAGATGAGGGATTTGAAAGGGAAGTTTTCCTTAAAACCCTATCTTGCTGACTTTAACTACATTTCCTAAGTTTATGCTTGAAATGCATGAGGATATGTATTGCATGCATAGGATATTGCATGATTGGTAAGAATATTGGGAAATATATATATGTATAACGAACCACTAATGATAATCATTGTTTTGATGTTGGAATTAGTGGAAAAACCAACGATGACATGGACCCGGATGAATATGTTGCTGATGCTGATAAATGAGACCAGCAACCCTATGGAGAAGGGATAAGGCAACGAGTCCATAACAAAAGTTGGTGAGAAAATTCTACAATCTCCTGCAAGGACCAACCAAATCGGTCATGGAAAGGGTGTAAGTAAGAGTTTGCTTATGACAAACTCCATGGATTGGTCCAGGTAAGAGACCTCATACCATGTGAATATTGGAATACAGAAAGGTGTCATGCCTATACATGTTAATGATATTGATTATAGTAATGCATCCTATATGAGGTAGTCATGGTTAGGCCATGATATGGTTGAATGCATAGTGTTCCTGAATCAATGCAAGGTAGCGTTGAATGGACATACATTAAGAAGATTTTATGAATCTTGTAGTTATGCAATGGATGTATGCCTATGAAGGGTGTGAATGACTGATTGCATAAGAGTAGGTGCAATGTTGTGATGTATGGCATGAATGCATTGAGATGAATGCATGTGATATGCAGACTAACTAATGGATGAAATGATGAATTAATGATAATTCTGGAACTGTTTCGAAGGCTGTTATGAATGCAGGATAGTCATGATCAACTGGCTGCCAGAAATGCTCTATTGAAGAGTAGGGTGGTATGAATGATATGCTTGTGAAGTAAGGAGTATCTAACCACTTCATTTAAATTGCATGAATGATGTGACTATGCCTTGCAATATTAGTATGATAATGATTGCATGACGTAAATGAGCTTTGATAATATTGATGTGACTAACAGCTGGGAGTATTTGAATTTTATAAATTCTGAAAATGCTTCAGTGATGGCTGTAGCAATGAGATAGTATATGCATCCATACTTACCAAGTGTTTGATTGATAGAAGCTCATGTTTCAGGTAGATTATTCTGAGAATGGCATTGAGAGGTAAGATCCTGACCAATGCCAGAATCTACCATATGATATGCATAATAGGTTGTTAAAATTCGAATTGTGAATTTCGGATTTAAGAAATTGCTGACAACCACTAGCCATTGTTGGCTTGCATGAGATTGTGTTTGGTTGATTGAAACTCATGTTTCAGGTATATTATTCCGAGAATGGCATTGAGAGGTAAGACCCTGACCAATGTTAGAATCTACCATTTATGAGGAGAAGTCTCATGGTTGTGAAAGTAGTTGGCATGCATGATGAGTTGTTAAATTTGAACTATGAATTTCGGATTTAAGAAAGTGCTAACGACTACTAATCATTGTTGGCTTGTGTGGGATTGTGTGAGGAGGGACACATGGTAAGTGGGTATTTATGTTATGATAGTAATCATAAAATTATAATGGGCATAGTGATGCTGCTTACAAGAGACCCACAATTGAGCAAGTCAATTTCTGTAGTAGATAGAATTGCAAATTCTCATTGAATTTGATTTCTAATGTCATTGCTTGGTTATGGAACGATCAATTTGGATTGTAGTATCAGGTAATGATTGATTGTTTGGCTATTTGATGAATGTTTCAAGGGTACACACTGCAGGAATACCATGTGTGATGGCCTGCAGAAGCCAAAATTCATGGGAAGGTTTTCCCTTATCTTAGAAATGGGTTTCGGATGAAAAGCCATTGGACATTTTGAAAATGTCTCATATGCACTGCATGTTTGGTAGTAACATGAGTGATATGGCATGGATTATGTCGATAAGACATGTGTGGATACTGACTGTGTCGAGGGCTTGGTTTGCTTGTGAAACCGGGTGTGTTGGAAACCACACACACAGAGCTAGAGGGCTGGCTTCCTTTTCCACAACCCTGGGGTAGCACTGGAAGGGAATGCAGGGCCTGAGGGACTGTGTAGCAGAGAAGGGACTGATTCCTTGTGCTGGGTGTGTGTGGGTGTCTTAGAAGTCAGGCTAGTTCTGGTGTAGGTATTCCTAGCTCGACGATGAGCTCACCAACTTAGCATTATCCTTTCCCAACTCCTGGATGGTCTGATAAATCCAACTAAAGGAATACTGCGACGGCAAATGGATAAGTGTTCTGTAACCCTTGCTATGAATATGCATGTTTAATTATTAAATTTCCACATGCAGAACATGTTTTTATTTATTTCCATGATGACCGATTGCTTGAGTATGGATAGGGCCTGCATGGCACACACCGGGAATGGGTGCACACTTTTCCGATGTCGGATCATGAAAGGGTTTTCAATATTGATTACACTCTAGGGAGTGCACGCACTCTTGGTGTCTCAATACTTGATAGTGAATGATGAGAAACGTGATTACAGTTTTGAGCAATAATGCTAATGAGTTTGCTTGTGTTGCTTGTGTTGACAGGATAAAGGTAAAATGGTAAATGGTTGTTGTGATGGGTTGGGGAGTAAGGGTTATTGTCGATATAAGTGTATGTGTTATGGTCGATATAAGTGTATGTTGGTATAAGTGTGTGATGGGATCTGATATGCCTGAGGATCCATAGTAGATCCTAGACCTGGAAATGGTCATGGTAAAGTTCCAAGCCCAGTTGACATGAGGATGTACTGGCTGGACATTAATTATTTGATGTTGTGGAGCAGCCGACGTGCTGACCTAACATCTAAGTCCATAGGTGATCCCAAGGCTTGCAAAGCGAAGCAGGATCCTGTGGGCAAACAAGGAAACACACAATACATATAAGTATTGGATTATTTTGCTTATGAATATGCATGTGTATGTGATTGATTATGATGTTTTAAGCTCTTGTTCTAGAGAAGAAAACTAATGAGAATAAACTAAACATGTGAATTTATTCAATGTTGGATATAGGTATCGCTGGAAGCGAAGACTATGAGAGCATCCCAGAGGTGCATGTGGACATGTGACTGTTTTGGAAAGCTCGAGTTGAGCGGTAATGGAAAAGGTGCTAGTAAGACGGGGGAGTCCTAGCAGCTGAGACAAACCAAATGGAGAGATTCCATGGTTTAGAGGTCTGGAATAGACCAAAGACACTAAGTGTCATGACCAAGAAGGATTGGTCCAGCATTCACGGTGAAGTGAAAGAGGCTGAGAGCATGAAAATCCACTGCGATGGTGTGGGTTCCAGGATGGAACAAAACAAAGAGGGGAAAAACTCTTACTGCTCTCTCTTACCTTTTGATTATATATATATATGTGTGTGTGTGTGTGTGTGTTTATGCATTATGAAAACAAAGGATTGTTAAATGCATGTATGATTAAGAATGAAATGTGTGTATTTGCTTAAGCAAATTTGTGAATGTTGGAATAGTTAATTCCCTGCCCAGGAATGGACATGAATGAGCTCATTTGCTTGCTGGGGGAAGGCATGGAAAATATGAAAGTCTCCTTGTTGAGACTTGGACTGTCATGCCAAATGGGGAAATTAATTGACTGATTTTAAATATCTATATTATGCTTGGTCTGATGAAATTTCAATGGTGCATTTCACAGGTGAGAAAAGTGAAACCAGGTGGTGCACATTGATCATGGCAGCAGATCAAAAGTTGTTGGACTTAGCTGGAAGTATCCTTCAAGTGATTGCCAAGACCCAAGAGAATATTGGGGAGATGCTCAAGATACAG
The DNA here is from genome assembly GCA_001517045.1 of Pseudotsuga menziesii. Taxonomy (NCBI): domain Eukaryota; kingdom Viridiplantae; phylum Streptophyta; class Pinopsida; order Pinales; family Pinaceae; genus Pseudotsuga; species Pseudotsuga menziesii. The sequence goes on along the minus strand of LPNX010554785.1, from coordinate 34,143 downwards.
AGAAGGCAGAGTGAAATGAACCACCAGATTTTGCAAGACTCTATTGGTTTGCAAAGGGAGGTGAAAAGCCTTCTGGGAGCAATCGACAAAGGAAAGGAAGGTGGATCAGCAATGGGACAATTGTCCAAGCGACCTAATAAGAAATGGTCCAGGAATGAAGACTCAAAGGAAATTGAGCAGGTAAAGATGAAGCAGCCAGTGAAATGCTGGAGATGCGGAGGAAATCATTTACGCTAGGACTTCCCAATGAGGGAACATGATGAAGGCAATAGCCACAAAATTCCTATATTTCGGGATCCGCTCGAGGCTGAGAAACAGCAGGACAAGTTCATGGAATCCAAGGAGCTGGTGGTGAAATTTCAAAGTAAACGATTGAACATGGGACAAATCTGCAAATTTTGAAATTTTGATGTGCAATTGTATATGTATTGTATATACGTAATGGAACACCGAGGGCAGTGTTATTCCAAGGGGGAGGGGAATGTAATGTCCCGGTTTTGACCCCGTTTGCATGATGTATATATTGTAATTAATCATGGTGAGGAGCTCAAGGAAAAATCCCCACCATCGATTTGTGTGTGTATTTCAGCAATGGGGATAGTTGCTGATGGTTTATTGTGCCATTTAGCACATTATAATTTGGCATCATGTAAATACGCACATCAATTAAAACTAAAACCACAACCAGCTACGGCAGTGCAATGTTGAATGAAAATGGCATGATTCCAAAGGATGAGGGGTGGGGGCGGATTGTCAAGCCTTAGTCTATGGGGGGGAAACCCATGTTTTTCCACCTTTGTTTGATTCGTCACTTTTCCTTGTCTCATCCAACCTTGTTAACCTCTTTAATGCTTCAGCTAGTGGTTGAGGAGTTATGGCTGAGTGGTTGAGGGCAGTTATTGCCTTTGGGAGTGGGGTGGCAAGGCTGTCAGTCCCATACCCACACCCACACTCCACCCATGACTCCATTCTCATCTGTCTGTTCATCCTCCTCACGAGGAGCAGAGGTCTGTTCATCTCCTCACGCAGAGGTCTGTTCATTTCCCCGATGGCCTATTGATTCGCGTGCAGAGGTGAGGCTGTTTCCCCTCACGCGCAAGATGGAATCCTCACGCAGAAATCGGGTATGTTTTTCCCGTGTATTTTGCTATTGGGTGCAAGTTTTTCCCTCACGCACAGACCGTTGAGGTCGATTTCCCATGTGAGAGCCGTGCTCACTGTCTTTGTTTTGGGGTTGTTGTCTTCCCCACTTTTTCGGATGGCTGTGGTGTCCAATTACGTTTGGGCCGCTATGCATTCGAATTGAGTTGTTTTCTACAGTGGTCCACGTCTGAGTTTCCCTGCTATCTGGGATTGTGTATAGTGCCATCGCTGGCATTGTGGGTTGTGGATGTTGATTGCCACAGTCATTGGCTGAGTCTCCCGTGGTTATGCTGGGAGTGTTGTTTCCTATTCACTATGGGATGTGAATTGTTTCCATTATTCGCTGGTTGATTGGGATGTGGTTGTTGCCTTGGTTTGGGGTGTTTTTGCTGAGTTGTTTTGGCCACGTTAGGGCCAAGAACAACTCTGTGCTGTCCGTTGGACTTGAGCTGTGTTCATCCGCGGTTTGGGGCTGTCCCCAGTTGGTTTTACTTCTTCTCAGAGCAGTGAAGGGATTGTTTGGCTGCTGGTATGCAGTGGTTGAACCTTAGACTGTGCTGGCTTGGCCGATCTGTTGATGGCCTCATAAACTCAGCAGTGTTGGTTTGGTTGTTTTGTGTCCCCTTGGCCATGTGCAAGCCTGCAACTTACCCTTATTCTGGAGGAATCATGCCCAGCTCGGGGGTGGTTGCATTGCTGAGAGATCAATGAGCAAGCTGGCCTATGGTTGGGTGGAACGTTGTAGCGGCGTAACTGGTTGCGGGCTTCTTCACCAAAAGATAAGCCTGCTGTCTATATTTCCTCTCTGCAATTATATATTGATGTCAATTGATTAATTATGATGAACATGTTATGCTGGAAATGTATGTGTGTTGCTTCCGCTGTATGATTGAGGATTCAGGAATTTGTGTATGCTTAGGCATCTTAATATGGCGACGATGATGATGAACATCACGATGATGAAGACGACGACGATGATGATGCTGCTGATGATGATGATGACAATCATGACATGATGATGATGATGACAATCATGATCATGATGATGAAGACAATGGTGATCAACATGATGACGATGATGATGAAGATGATGATAATGATGAACATCATGATTTTCAAGATGATGATGATGATGACAATGATGATCATGATGATGAAGATGATGGTGATCAACATGATGATGATGATGATGATGATGATGATGATGATGAGGGTCATGATGATGAAGATGATAATGATCAACATGATGATGATGAAAAAGAAGATGATGATGATGATGATTATGATGATCATGATCATGATCATGAAGACGATGATGATCAACATCATGATGATGATGATTATGATGGTTATGATGATGATGATGATAATGATAATGAACATGATGATGGTGATGATGATGATGATAATGATCATGATGATGAAGACGAACATGATGATAATGATCTTGATGATGATGATAATGATCATGATGGTTATGAAGAAGATGATGATAATGATGATGATGATGATGATGATGATGATGATTATGATGATCATGATCATGATGATGAAGACAATGATGATGATCATGATCATGATGATGAAGACAATGATGATCAACATGATGATGATGATGATGATGGTTATTATGATGACGATGATGATGATAATGATGAACATGATGATGGTGATGATGATGAACATGATGACGATGATCATGATCATGATCATGATCATGATGATGAAGATCAACATGATGATTTACATAAACAAAAATCTACAACATTAGGAGTGATTTTACTTTTGAAGAAGAGGATTCCTTTCTTAAATGCTAATGCACATTTAAATGATAGTGATATTAGTGTAGAGTTTTGGAAAAACAACACACACACACACACACACACACATACATATTATGCCTACACCATGGTGTTTTTCTTTATTGTAGTTTGGAAATTGTTTAGACAAGTCTAATTAGATGTTACAATGTTTGGATTTATTAAATTATTATAATACTTTGGTTGACTTTGAACATCGCGAGTATGGTTTGGTTTAGCTGAATCATTTTGCAATGTCGTTTAGATTTTTCAAATTTTGGTAAACATTGCAAATACTTCTATTAAGTCTTCTATGTTTTATTTTTTTGTGATTATTATTTTTATTTCTTAGTGAAGTTGTTTATATATGAGACAAGGTTCTTTGAATATCATGAACTACAATGTTTGAATTTTGTGGGATTAAGATTAGCAATGTCATAGTATTTTGGTTTTTGATGTAGAAAGATATTGATTTGTTGTCCAAAAAAGAAATACTGCTAGATTTAATGTTGATCCAGGAGGATATTGGTGGCCACCCACCTATTCCACTTGGTCCCCCACCATTGTTTCTTTCGGTTTTCCAGTTTCCTTAGTTGTAGCAAAATTTACTATTTTTGGCAGTTTTTGGGTCCTAAACTTCCGAAGTCGTTTTGAGGCCCTAAACGACGTTTTTTTGGCATATTGAATAGATATTTTTAACTATGTAGTACTTGAACAGATATTTCTAATATGTTCGGTTATCTAGGTGACGAAGGTAAGCTTTGCTTGGTTTCATGGTTGCGTTTTATGTCTGTTTCGTGGCTCCTTCTTTGTTATACTTCTCATCCTCATCGTTTATGGTTTTGTTTGTAGATGACAGGGTAAGCGAGGTTGGGATGACTCAGAGCTTCGCTGTCAGCTCAAGGTTGATGCCAATGTGGCCACGGTAAGCTTGCTCTACAAAAAAGCTTGTCACTTCTTGGCATTGTGGGTAGGACTAGGTTATATCATTGTTGTAGTTGGGGTTTCAATTTTCCTTCTAGCCTATGTATTGAAAGTTTGTGTTTTGTAAATACTGGCATTGTTAGCAACGAATGGAGAAAAACTTGGGATTTCTAGCAAACCCTGTCTTTGTTTATGTAAATCATATTTTTGGTTTGGGGTTTCTCAGGCTGGGAAGCACCATTGCTTTCAATGGTGCCATAGCCCTTGGAAGGACTGTGTAGCTTTGATTTCGGACTTTAATGGAGACTGTATAAATAATATAACTCTTGGGTTATTTCGACAATGGTTAATATATTGGACTATGTGTAACTGCTTAAGTTGCGATAGGTGTTTATTAAATTTGTTTTGCATAAGGAATTTTCCTGTGTGGATGCTCTATGTAATTTCTTCTATTTAGTTCTTAGTTGTAATTAAAAGACATTGTATGGGTTGATGGCGATGACATGTGTGGCATGATCCTTTCCCACAGTTGCTGCGATAGCTTGGTTGGTTGCAATATTTGTTGTTTCATTTTATTAATAGGTATGTGGGATTTTGATGAAGCCAGGGGTGAAAACCCATGATGGCTATCGTTGCTGTAGATTTACTTTTAAATGGACTGCGTATTTAGTTATTTGTGTCCATGGACGTGATGGATGTACAATGATACTATAGGATTTGATGCATGTCCTCTCTTGTAAAAACACTTGGACTGTGTAGAGATTTGATATGGTTTATAAAATGAAATGGTTCCTATGTATGAATTTATATTGGGGTTTTTAATGTGGCTTGCAACTTGTGTTTGGGTACCCACAGGGGTCAATACCATCACCTCTAATAGCTTAAGAGTTTTAGTTTAATAAATGTCAATTTTATTTGGTTAATACTTATTATTAGTTGTTGTAAGTTTTAATATGTTGGCTTCATGGTTATGTAGTAAATAGCAAAGATAGTCTACAGGATTTGTTCCTGTGACCTTATGTAATTACTGCGTTAATTATTTAATGATTATAGTATTGTTTTGGTTAAGTGTTTATACTATCGCTGTGAGTGATATTAAAATGGGACTATTTGAATTGTTATGGAATATGTTTGATTACATGGACTTATATATTAGGACTGTGGATTTTAAATAGTGAAAAGAGATTTGATCTTGGACCAAAGAATGGTCGCAATACTTAGTATGTTCGTTGTTTATGATGATGTTATTTTAATGTAATGATTTAGTATTTAACTTGTATTTAAATAGGTAGTCCTTGGAAGGTCTTTACTGGTTTATTTATCTTAGAAATAATTATAGTCTCTACTTGGTTGATTAGATTCATAATTCTATTTAATTCTATTGATGTGTGTGTGTGTGTGTATTAGTTCATCTTATAGATAATACGTTAGGTTATCTAGGATTATAAGTTTATACTTATAGGTATATTTAACTTACCTCTAAACTAGTTGATTTAAATCTAAGCATGCCTCTTCTGACAAATGGAATATGTTAGTAGAGTATAAAGACCAAAAGAGAAGATAAGTAATAGATCTGAAATAAAACCTAGATTGTACTTAACCTAGTTTCAATAGTGAAACTAATACAGGAATTAAAACTAGGGTGCAGAACCCTTAATGAACATTTATAAATAAATTAAACTTGCAGAAGTAAACTCATGAATAAACCTTGGATAAATCTGGTATAGGAAATAACTTACAACCTAGGGTTAATATTTAAAAATCAAACCCTAACAGATTTTAACCATAGAATCAAACACATAGGGTTAGGAAATGCATTATAATAATTTACCTAGCATGTCCAACATTTAATATAGAACAATGGAATAGGAAGTCTAGGGCTTGATACCTGTAACTCGAAGCTTTTTTAATGGCTTAACCTGCACACTCAAGTAACCAGCATTAACAATTGTAAGAAAGATCTAACCTTTGTTTTTGATGACCAAATCACTTTGGAACTACCATGTTCCACCCAACCATGACTCGGAACCATTCCTTTCGTTTGGAACATGAAGCACTTCAATGGTTCCATTGGTACATGAAAGCTTATGCAGAGCCAAACTAGACATATTTTTCCAACTCCTTTTGCAGGGATTTGGCCCTAGTGATTTTGATCACTTCACAAGAGCACTAACCAAACTTCGCCAAACTGGCACTATGCAAGAGTATCCGAAATTTTTTGAGAAACTATCCAATCACACCGAGGGATTGCCTGGTGCATTCTACCTGAGTTGTTTTATCAGTGGTCAAAAGGATGCAATATGATTTGAGGTTAAAATGTTCTTCCCCAACACAATGATGGAATCCATAGGGTTGGCTAAGATAGTAGAGGATAAGATCATGGCTTAACAATGATCCAAATCCACTCTTGCTCCATTTAGACTTATGGTTCTTCAAAGAACACAAAATCCTCCAGCTCCAAGAACCACTCCTATCAAGCATTTGTCTGAAGCAGAGATGCATGAACATTGAGAAAAAGGGCTTTGTTATAATTGTGACAAAAAATTCACCCAAGGACATAGAAGTGTTGAGAAAAAGCTCTATCTCTTGGATGTGGATTCTCCACCCGCACATGAAATTTTTTATGATGCTCGGGATATAGTAGATGATGATGGTGACATTCAGCAACTTCCTGCTCCAAAAGACCAACAAGACATATCTCTCCATGACTTAGCCGGAGTCACCACCCAACAAACCATGCAGGTTAGAGGGTTCTTCAGAAAAATCCCTCTTACAATATTCATTTATTCTAGTAGCACTCATAACTTCACTGACCTAACGATCTCTAAATAGGATGATTGTTTTGTCCATCCTTATTCCATCTTTGAAGTCATAATTTCCATTGGGGGAACCTTACCTTCAAAGGGAATTGATGTAATGTGTGCATATCTATGGGGGATTATAATTTGCACTCTGACATGTTTTCCTTTCACTTAGGCGGATGTGATGTGGTTTTTGGAACTCAATCGTTACAAACACTTGGACCCATTTTATGGGATTGTGCTGAACTTTGGATGCAGTTTTTAGTCAATGGTACCAAACACACATTGTGGGGCTTACAACCAGGGTCTCTCAACCTCATTAGTTTGCATCGAATGGAGAAGATTCTTAAGAAAATTTCACATGGTGTCATCGCTCAGCTCCATTTCATTCAGATGTAACCTTTAGCAGTCTCAACTACTCCATTGGATCTCCAACAAATTTTGGATTGATATGCATGTGTGTTTGTTGAGCCAATGGTATTTCCACCTTCCCGAACCGAGGACTATCGTATTACACTACTTCCTAGAAGCATCCCTCCCAACATGAGGCCCTATCGCTACTTATTTCACCACAAGACGGTAATTGAGACGCTTGTTCATGACTTACTGAAGCAAGGTGTTATTCGCCCTAGCACTAGCTCCTTCTCCTCACCGGTCCTTCTAGTCGAGGAAAAAAATGGGTCATGGTGCCTTTGCATCAATTTGATGTCTCTCTTCGATGAAAATAGTTTTGATTCATGTGTAATATTTAACATAATAATTCAACAATGATTTTCTTTGGGCATTGTAGGATTTACTATGTTATTAAAAATGTTAGTGGTTGTTTTTTTTTACTTGGTCTTTTATTATTGTTTTATCCCATTGGTATTTTCCAGCGATAGATATAACATTCAGAATAGTAGGGATTATTTCTAGTATGTATTTAATTATTCCTTGATCCTAGTGGTACAATTGCACTACACATAGAGCATTTAGGATATAGCATTCCTAAATAGTATGCATTAATTATGATGAAATCATGTATTATTCCTTATTTCCAGTGGTACCCTTCATCTATACCTATAGAAATTCTAAATAGTATACTTGATTTTAATTGGGTCTTACCTTAGTCCTTAATACGAGTGGTATGCTTCATCTATAGACGTATACCTAAATAAGAGACTTGTTTTTTATTTGTTCCTTTTGTTATTCCTTGATGCACAACGTATTGCTAATGTTTACATAACAATCTTATTTTTACACATTCATAGATTCCATATTAAAGCATAACACTATTATTTGTGTAGATTTATGAAGCCGCTCTTTTCATTTTGAGGGATATGGTTGTGCTATTAATTCCGTGTTTATTAAAATTTGAATTGTATCCTTAATTTTTTTTTTTTTAATCAAAATTTGAATGGTACTGTAGGCTTAAATCTTTCTCTATCATTTTCTTGGTATGTGATAATTTCATTTGGTAAATACTTTATAGAAACTTCTTTTGAATATTTTTAGAGTATACTTTTTTTGTGGTTGTTGAGTGATTTATTCTTATATATCAGTTTTTCTTTTCACTTTTAATTGTGGATGAATTCCACCTTTGATGAAATTTAATATGAAGGGAGAATGGGGTGAATTTCCATCTATGAAAGTTATGTCAGTTGTTAGAGGTCCTTTAATCCATGGAAAGCATTTATGTTTGTTGTCTTGTATCCATTCTCCCATACAATTTTGGTTCAACCACTCATTATCGCCATGCATATTTAAACTATGCAGAGTTATTTTCCTTACTATTGACTACCATTATTAGATTGTCCATTCCCAAGAATTTTGAAAGTGGAATGAGAATTTAATATTTTAGGGAAAGTAGATGGTCATAAGTGAGCATTGAGTTTGGGAAATATAGCAACCTTTACCAATGGAGTTTTTCTACTGATAGATGCTTGAGAATTCTAGAATTAACATTACAAGAGATCTCAAGCAACATACAACAGTTTGAACTCCTAGTGCACACACTAGTAAACAATGTCAGGGTTGGTTTTGCTAAGGAAACCATGGATTAGTGAAAGTAAATGCCTTACTTTTGTTTTGTGGTGAAGTTGCAAGGAGTATCATGTCTATAATGATTGTGAGTTCCTTATATATATTTTTATGAGAATTTGGCTAAGAATTGAGAGAAGATTGGGTTATGGGATAAGGGAGATAATTGTTGACTCTAAGAACTTCCAAGTTTTCACTTCCTCCTACCATATTTTCATACCCTTTTACATTGAATTTTAAGCCTCATCTTCTTTCATGTAACCCTATTCTACACCATTTTAATATTTATGTTGGATTAGGATCAATATTTTCCAATGCATTTATATTACTATCTTAAGTGAATATATGATTAAATGTTAGAAAATTAGCACGCTTTTGCTTATGTTTGAACGTGGGGTTAGTTTGGTGATAGTTAGAAGAACTAGAATAGTTATTATATGATGTGAAATTCTTGTAACTGTGCAATTCATGCATGAAATTCAAATTTAAATAGTCAACCATGGAATATTTAGTTTATATTCAGGATGACCATTCAAGTATCTTGGATGCATAAGAATCATTGGTATCTTAGAAATATTAGTTAGAGAAGAGCTTGGAGATATATTATGAGTTGATTTTTAGTTGCTAGATTTTTAGTTGTTATGTAATAATTCAGGGAATTTGATCCTATTAGTTTCTCTCCTCATTTACGATTGCACACTTATGTTTATGGGTTTTTTTGGCTATCCATTTGTAGGGTTTCTTGTAATGTCCCTCTTATACTTGGGTGCCCATATGTGCAGAGAAGGGTAAAGTTTTTGTTTACACTATTACTACAGAGGAGTCCAATCTTTTAGCAGCAACCTTTATAAGAAAATTTCATATCAAATATGTCAAAACCCATGCGCATTGTAAAACAATCATTTTAGAATTCTCTTTAATGTAATTCACAACATGTCATCATCATAGTGCCCTGAGAACGACTTACTATGCATACCATAAAATAGTAAGATAACAGTAACATATTTTAATTATCCTTTTACAGTATTACCTTCGTGTACAGAATAGAAATCTAGCTTTTCCCCCTGTTAGACTATCTATCGTCTTTATAAGGATTAAGGGGCAATCTTCCCTAAACAGTCCTTCTTACATTCAATTCATACATAAGAAGAATTTCTGCAACATCCTCTCCATGAGAACAAATAAAAAGGTAATATAAAAAAAGCACCTAAGATAACAACATCAAGGACACTCAAATTGTGACATCCCAAATGAACTGGAATTGATTGTTAGAAGGAATGCAAAAATATTTTACTCTACATCAAGAGGACTTAGTTATACCAATTGGATTAAGCTCAATTTTTTAAGTTACTTGACCACAAAACATCCTTAAGGAATACCAAAAGATAACAAACATATTCTTTATTTTTTTTCCATGTGATCCTCATGCTACTTTGCAAACCTCTTAACCCAACTCAAGTCATAAGGACATTTCATACTACAAGCAAGGAATACTAGGAGGTTATTTTCACTACCTCCATTTGTGACTTAATTTACAACCAGACTATATAGGAGACATACACAAGTACATGTAGGTTATGTTCATTTATAATTTCCATGAGTTCATTTATATTTTGTAATATACCTCTTATACCTTGATGACATTGTGGGGAAAGGGGGTGAAAATTTGTTGTGTTGTTACTACAACATTTGTTAATAATGTTAGTGGCAGATTTTTTTGTGGCAATTAAAATGGAAACATGTACAATCAAATTCGGAAATGTCCAAACTATAAGCATTGTAAAATAGATCATTCGAGAATATTTCTTTAATGTATATCCCTTAAGATATCATTCATAACCACAAGCAATGCATCATCATAGTGTTCTGAAAAATGACTTACTGTGCACACCATAAAACATTAAAACATCAATAACATTATTCGATCATCATTTATTGTACTGCAGTCCGTTTGCAGAATAGGATCCTAGGTGCAGAAATAACATGAAGGAAATAAAACATAGGTACACAACACACAAAGACAGCAATAAAACATCATGAGGAAAAAACATGAAGGAGACACCAGTGTACGTGGTTCACCTTGTCCACGAGGCTATGTCCACCAAAGTTAGGCTTACTTCTTTATTCATAAAAAAATTCACTCATCAAGGTGTACAACCTACATCATAAGTGATGTGTCATCAGCTCCTCATACAATACTAGGACACCTCATCCCAAGGCCGACATGAATAAACACATCTTTGGATAAGTTAGTAGAGTAGGAACGGCCTCCATTCTAGAGTTTGTTAAGGAAACAATTAAATTACATATCGATACCAATACATAAGTCTCAGCTATCATGAGAATAATATCGAAGGTAAATAGTTCAAGTCTCCCCGATGGGAGGATCCAAATAAGGTCATCCATGAAGAGAATGACTCGCCACCTAATAGGGGATTCATAAATTTAAGTTCTAGGTTTTAAATAATATTAGTTTTATAGTGATCTGGTGTTAAATATTTTTCCTAGTAGACTACGAGTTAGGAAGAATGCATTATGTGCCTACCAGCAATCAAAAGTGGTCCAAACAATTTCCCTAATTTTCTCTCCTCGACTCTTCTATTCTCAACTGTTTTCTAGAACTTCTTTATCATGTTACTTATATATTTCATACTATCTATGCAATAAAGTTATGTTTCACTGTGTGATAAGCAGAGAAAAAACATAAGGCACCTCAAGTTCAAAGGCATTGGCCTATCCTTAGGTACATAATAAGGCTGTAGTAAAATACTGAAACCTTGAAGCACTTATGTACTATAAATTGCATTTTGTCCATTTACACAGAACCACTCATTTCAGGTATTCATGTAGCTCATTACTTTTCCTTTGTTCAAACCATGGATATGAGAGAGGATCTCTATCAAGTTTACTGGTTCCAGGTGAACAAGGAAAGCGCGTATACGGAGAGGTGGATCATTACTGGATCTACTAGTTCCAAGTGAACAAAGGAAGCATATTTCCATATTTAAAAGGAAACAAACAATAAAATATAGTTTGGATCCCAAACTAGAAAACACTTATATACCGGATATGAATCTCATCATGGATACATATCCCACCGATTAATGTAGATCAAGGTAAAATGCGATGTGGAGTTTAAACAAGGAAAATAAAAACAAGGACAAAACCCCGATATTTCATTTCCAGGATCAAGAATAACTCTAGATTTTATATACCCTAGAATTTTACCGGTCCAAGACCCTACACATTCACGTCATATTATTATCTCATTTCCTCCATACCTAATATAGTTCAAAAGAAAATCCACAGGAGCGTTTCAACAAACTGAGGCTAGATAATTTGCAGGTATATTTTATTATCAGTGATTCCTTCTGGTTAAAGAGGAAATTAAACCACCAGATCGAACTATATCTACCTTCTCTGTCTCTAAAAATAGTTTGTTAGATAACCCCTCAAAAAAAACGTTTACCAAATCCAGCCTTTCAACGGTACATCATTTCAACGATTTTTCTTTCCATAAAAAATTCAAATGATAATCACCAACATTGACTTACCTGGCCCAATCTATGTGAGGGTTTAATAGCAGTGAATTCTCCCAATAGGATTTGTCCTTCCATTCCCAGTGATTTCTTCCCATGCCGTTTACCATCATCAAACGAAGAGGTTGTGCTCTACAAACACAGAGATCGTCCAGCTACTCCATTCTGTTTGCACAGATGACACACAAAGTGTAGGATGGTTTATTTTTGCTAGACTATGTGATCGGTTGATAGGACAAGTAGCGGCTGAATGATTGCGGTGATGTAGTAAGTATAACGTTACATAGCATGGGCCAGATCTGTAAGAGTTTGTCCACGCCATGTTGCAGTTTGGGGTCGAAGATGAGTTCCCAGGTAGGCCAAAAATGTAAGTCCTAGTTCAAGTAAAAAGACAAGTATATCCATCCAACTCTATTGTCTTCACATGGACAATTTTTCTCATGCTCCAATTCTTTTGTTACAATTACAAATTTTTGTAGATCCGGGGTTTCTTTTTTGTTAACTTCCACAATCCACTGGTTTCCATAAAGTTCATATCTATCAACAGGACTGCCACACAAACGATTGACACATATACCCCATGCCATTCTTCTGGGAATAATCCTCAGAAAGCGACTGCTAGATGTGGATTCTGTGGAATACATCTGCACTAACTCACGATATGTGTAGCAAACCACGATTTCCCCATAGCTAACTTATTTCCATGGCAGCATCCGACATAACGATCCTAGCATTTCCCCCCTTGAAACTGAATGCCCCCCCTTCTTCCTATATACATCCCGCTCATTTATTGTCAAGATTCCATGCTCCTCGGCCAAAGTTGCTAACAGTAGCAATTTTCCATTACAAATGTCAGGAGGATTTTGGGCTGAGAAATCCCAAGATTATGGTGACGATTTCTGCCCTAAAATTAAGGCAGTAATTTTTCCCTAAATTCTGTTGGGTAGTCCCCTCTTAATTTCATAGTCAAGTAATTATGTCCGGGCATGCGTCCAACCCAACAACAACAAGGTTATTTCTTTATTTTATTCTTATTTAGAAGGTAGTTCTCTTTTATATGTATGTTCATATACATAGATGTAATGATTTAGGAAAATATAATTAACCCAATATTCATGTCTTCCGACTTAGGAATTTTCCAATAATCACCTTAATATGAAGGTATATATATATATATATATATATATATATAGTTTAGTAAAATGGTATGTTTTCCATTTAATCATTAACAAGGTATGCCATGGTGTTATCTTTCCTCTCTAAGTTATTTTGAATAGGGCTACGAACTATAGTCCTTAGACATGTAGCTCCTTAGGTTGTTTTCTTCTCATCTTAACTCTTTGTACTTAACTCTTATGTTGATGCTAAGAATGAGTGCAACTCCTTCTATCAAGCTTAAAAAAAGTTAGGGTTAAGTACCAAATCATTGTGTCTCAATCGGAAAGGTGTAGATAAAGCCCCAGAAGGTGAGTTAGTCCATTTAGGATTACTTTGACCTAGGATGACACTTAAACCTTATGTCATTGAAAGAAGGAATTCATTATTCTTCCCATAGATCCATTCACTGTTTTTTCCTTCCCTAGTGGATTCGGTCGTCTGTTGTTTAAGCCGTGTCCCAGTCTCGTGTCTCCCTATCTTAGGAAATGACATCGCCTAACATACATGGTTCTGCTGGTGGGGACTTGGCCTTGATCTCCTCACCATAGAACAAATACATTTATAAATTACAAATATTCGAAGGCAGTTTGAGAGGGATGTTACATCCTTCCCCCTTAAGATAACACCATCCTTGGTGTTTCGGCATTTTCTTTGACCAACTTTCCTTCTTTTCTTCGTCATATTTTCTTGTTTTTATCTCTTCATTCTGAATCTTAGGAGATCCTTTAGCACTTCTCAAGTCCCCATCATTCAAGACCTGTAATTTGCTACAACAAGTTTGGGTCTCCCCAAAATTTATTTAGGAGACTTACGTCGTACATTATAATTCAGCTTAAAAAGATAAGCAAAATCTCTCTGTGCAACATCACAGTTACAATTTATGGAGCGCTTTCTAGCTTTTTGCGGGTATCGTGATACCCAATTATTTCCATAATGCAACTGATTCATCAATAAAAATATGATTACTATCCTTTGGGTGTCGGTTTTTATCACATTACACATTAAGCATGTAATAGTCTAATTACTCGGAATTTCATTTAATCATTTTACGTTAATTATGTTTTCAAAACTCCCTTGAGTTTGCTTATTCATTCTTGTGTGGAATTACATCAATTTCTGAGGTTACTCTCCCTTTTAACCACTAGTTAAAAGTTTTCCCCTCAGTGACATCAAACAACGTCCTGTCTTCCAGATGTCCAATTTTGCCTAGGTCTTTTTGCCACACCATATGCCTAACACCAATGTGCTCATGTGGCAATCGTTTTCCTAACACCATTGTGCTCCTGCGACATATAGGCCTAACACCGATGTGCTCATGTGACAATCACTTTCCTAACACCATGGTGCTCCCGCGGCATTCAAAAATTTATATTTTTTTTTCCTTTTTCGTATTTTAATATTCAATATTTGACTATTTGCAACGCACACTCCTTGTGCTCAGCATGACTTACTGTCATTGTCCCGATTCGTGAATCGGCTACATGGTCAGTCAAAGAATTCATTGATAATCCAAAAATTAAGTAATCATTTAATCATTATTTATGAGTTATATAACCTTGTAAATCATCTAAAGACATTACTCCTCACTCATAACTGAGTATTTGAGCGCAACTTACATACGTAGGTGGATTTATACACCATAATGTACGTCGATTGTAGCAATGGTCATAATCTTGGTGAATCCTGCAATGTTAGTATGTAAACAACATCAACCATACTTAACCTCATTATTTACGGCAACAAATATTTCTCTAATAGTAAACTCTGACTGATAGTGTTCCTGGCATGTCCTGCCATGTTAGCATATAACATTATACAGCATTCATCGACTCACTTATTTTTAATTAGATAATGAAATCCATATAAGCTCTTAAAATGACTATCTCAAAATGTCCCAAGCAACAACAATGTTATCAAATTCTCAATGGTTTTAAAGACAATATTACCAACAAGATCCTTCAATCCAGCAATAGAATCAATCCTAGGGTTCTTGCTAGAATCTATAAATAGGCATAT